>PVIH01002268.1:182517-196908 GCA_004025045.1 Sigmodon hispidus
GATTGTGATACCTTGCTCAGGAGGATATTCTCCAAATCCATCCATTTGCCTGCGAATTTTAGGATATCATTTTTTCTTACTGCTGAGTAGTATTCCATTGTGTAGATGTACCACAGTTTGTTAATCCATTCTTCAGTTGAGGGACATCTAGGTTGTTTCCAGGTTCTTGCTATTACAAATAATGCTGCTATGAACATAGATGAGCTAATGCCTTTGGAGTGTGACTGTGCCTCTTTAGGGTATACACCCAGAAGTGGTATTGCTGGGTCCTTGGGGAGATTGATTCTTAATTTTCTGAGAAACTGCCATATTGCATTCCAAAGTGGCTGAACAAGCTTACAACAATGGAGGAATGTTCCCCTTGCTCCGCATCCTCTCCAGCATAGGCTGTCATCTGTGCCTTTTATGTTAGCCAATCTAACAGGTGTTAGGTGGTATCTCAAAGTTGTTTTGATTTGCATTTCTCTGATGGCTAAAGATGAAGAGAACTTTTTCAGGTGCCTTTCAGCCATTCGTAGTTCCTCAAGCAGATTTTATTCTTAATGCATACTCATGATATACTTTATATCATATGCACAATTACTAATTTACCATACCATGAAATATTTTCATGTTTATATAAGATCCTTAGAAACTATTCTTCAATGAGGAATAAGTTGCACTTAAAAAAAATCTTCAGATAATACCAAAACCAAAATTTACCAAAGAAAGAAATGACTTTTTATATTTCCTTTTGTTTGTTTTTTTGAAAAAGGGTTTCTCTGTGTAGTTATGGCTGCCCTGGAACTAGCTTTGTATACCAGGCTGCCCTAAAACTCACAGAGAGCCACATGGATCTGCCTCCCAAGCACTGGGATTAGTTTGTACCACCACCATCATCACTATTCCTCAACCTCAGAAGTAATGACTAGGTTCTTTAGTTAACTAATAGTAAAAGTTGATGAGTGGACAAAGAAAATGGACCAATGAGGAATGTGCTTGGTATGCAAACCTTAAGAACTAAGTTTGATCCTCAGTACCTATTTAAAAAGTGGTGTGTGCTTGTAATCCCAGGACAAAGGAGGTAGTAAGAGGTGCTATCTGGGGTTTGCCAGCAATTCACTTCAGTCAAATTGGTGAGCCCTGGGTTGCCACAAAAGACCCTGCCTCAAGGAACAAGGTAGATAGCTTTGAAGAATAACACTCAAGGTTATTTTGGATTACACACACACACACACACACACACACACACAC
The DNA here is from genome assembly GCA_004025045.1 of Sigmodon hispidus. Classification (NCBI taxonomy): domain Eukaryota; kingdom Metazoa; phylum Chordata; class Mammalia; order Rodentia; family Cricetidae; genus Sigmodon; species Sigmodon hispidus. The sequence continues at coordinate 183,751 of PVIH01002268.1, forward strand.
ACACACAGTAAACAATTTTAAAAATATTTTCAGGCCAGTCTAGTCTGGTCTAGCCCTTGTGAGTTCCAGGGCAGCAAGGGCTAAACAGAGAAATTATGTCTTTAAAAAACAAAAATATGTATATATATACATATATATGTGTGTGTATTTAGAGTATCATGCATGCTGCATAAAATATATCATGACTGCACATTAACAATCATGTTCTGCCTCAACTCAGACATTAACTAGCTAAACAGTGACACAAGACTAAGAATGGGCAACACTCACCACTAACAAACCATTTCAAATAGGGTGAATTCCTGAGCAAGAAAACTCACAGATCTGACAAAACACAAATTTGACAGCAGTATCTTAAATGAGGCAATGCAAAAAATGTAAGACCTAGTAATAACTATTAATGAAGATAAAGTAATTTCTATAAGTATTTATTTAATAAAAGCTCAACCATATGAGAAGCAAGACTTTAGTGTCTTTTTCTTCTTCCTATAAAAATAACATAAAACTCTGTGCAGATAAAAGTATAGGGAACCATGTTACAAGAGAGTGTTCAGCAATTAGCTAGTGGGTAAAGAGGTTTTTGTGCAGAATTTGTGAATTTTGCTATATTTGTCAGTTTTTAAAATTTATATTTTTATTGTTTTAAACAAAAATTTTCTCATTTCTAATTTTGTGTTTCTTTTACATTCATTTTTTCATAATGAACCTCAAATATGTGCTCAGTTTGTTTAAAACATGAATGTACCCCTGGTAGCAACAGCACAAATCTACCTTCCTGTCATATAAATGGTACTTATGTGGGAACTATAAAATAAGACATTCTTGGTCCATTTTGTTGTTTCTGAAACAAAATACCTACTGTTGGTCACTTTACAATAAAAAGTTGTCTCTTAACCAGTGGTTCTCAACCTCCCTAACACAGTGATCCTCAAACCATAAAATTATTTTGTTGCTACTTTATAATTTTGCTACTGGAATTTTGCTACAATTTCCATATGCCTGTGTTTTCCAATAATCTTAGGTAAGCCCTGAGAAAGGGTATTTTGACCCCCAAAAGGTTTGTCACTCACAGATTAACTGTCTTAAAATTTGTAATTTTTGATGCTGAAAATCTAAGGTAGGTAGGCCCATCTTTTCGATCTCTGAAGATGGCATTCTGGCTATGTTCTAACATGGCTCATGCACATAGCACAAATTAATGCAAGAGTAATGTGAAAGAAATCATATGGTCAGAGTGCTATGGGATCAAGGTGGGCCATGCTTTGCTTTCTATAACAACCCCTCTCTCAAGAACTAATTGACTTCTTCAAGGTTCCATGAGGCCAAATTTGTTTCTTAAGGAGGATGGTTTTTCTCAGTAAGTTCCCAGTAGATTTGGCTTCTTAAGGTCTTAGTACCATTCAATACTCACTATTACTTTTGCTAACATTATTGTGAGGCCCTTTCAATATTATTATTTTGAGAATAAAGCTTCTGTGTGAGTTTTGGAGAAGACTATCTTTTTCTAAGAGACTTTTTCAAAGACAGAAAACACTTAATTTTGGTCTTAGAACATTTGAATAAGCAGGAAAGAGTACAAGAAAAATCTTTTATTACAGCCCCACTGCCTCCACCTAGCAGCATTATTTAATCTTTTGATAACAATTGTAGATTTAAAGGTATTCAGTTTTTTTCTGTATTTCCTTTATTTTATTATTTATTATTATTATTATTATTATTATTATTATTATTAACAAAGAAGTCACACTTTCTAACCTTGTATATGCTTATTCAAGGTCCCTTCCCCCTCCCACCACATCAGGTCATTCTTTCTTCTCCACAAATGCCCATCCCTTCCCTGGGAAGGCTGCAGGCAGTCCCATGGTCCCACTGCCATAATATTGCTTAGTTTAGTCTCCACTCCTGGCAGATGCAGTTTTCTCCCCCCTCCCTCAAGAGTGAGTCAGGTGTTCCTCTAGGGGGAGTGGGATCCAAGGTGTCAGTCCAGGGTGTTTCTGATCCCAAGCTGTTCAGTGGTTGTGGTTTGCAGCTTGGGCATGTTTTGCTTTTTTCTTGTTTGTTTGTTTGTTTGTTTAGAGTCCACTAATGAGTGAGTACATCCCCTGCTTATCTTTCTGAGTTTGTGATACCTCACTCAGTAGGATATTCTCCAAATTCATCCATTTGCCTGAAAATTTTAGGATATCATTTTTTCTTACTGCTGAGTAGTACTCCATTGTGTAGATGTACCACAGTTTGTTAATCCATTCTTCAGTTGAGGGACATCTAGGTTGTTTCCAGGTTCTTGCTATTACAAATAATGCTGCTATGAACATAGTTGAGCTAATGCCTTTGGAGTGTGACTGTGCATCTTTAGGGTATACACACAGAGGTGGTATTGCTGGGTCCTTGGGGAGATTGATTCTCAATTTTCTGAGAAACCACCATACTGCATGTCAAAGTGGCTGAACAAGCTTACGCTCCCACCAACAATGGAGTAGTGTTCCCCTTGTTCCACATCCTCTCCAGCATAGGCTGTCCTCTGTGTCTTTTATCTTAGCCAATCTAACAGGTGTCAGGTGGTATCTGAAAGTTGTTTTGATTTGCATTTCCCTGATGGTTAAAGATGATGAGCACTTTTTCAGGTGCCTTTCAGCCATTCTTAATTCTTCTGCTGAGAATTCCCTTTTTAGATCTGAACCATATTTTTTGATTGGGTTATTCAAGGTTTGGGTCTCTAGATTCTTGAGTTCTTTGTATATCTTAGAGAAAAGTTCTCTATCACTTGTAGGGTTGGTGAAAATCTTTGAATGTATCCTGCTACATTGCTGAAGGTGTTTATTAGCCTTAGCAGTTCCTTAGAAGAATTTTATGGATCTCTTATGTATAGAATCATATCATCTGCAAATAGAGATAGCTTCACTTCTTCTTTTCCAATTTGTATCCCCTTAATCTCTTTTCATTCCCTTATTGCTTTAGCTAAAACTTCAAAAACTATATTGAATAGATAAGGGGAGAGAGGGCATGCTTGTCTAGTTCCTGATTTTAGTGGGATTGCTTTGAGTTTTTCTCCATTAAGTTTGATACTGGCTGTCGGCTTCTTATAAATCGTCTTTATTATATTTAGGTATTCTCCCTGTATTCCTGATCTCTACAGGGCTTTAATCATAAAGGAGTGTTGGGTTTTGTCAAAGGCTTTTTCAGCATCTAAGGATATGATCATGTGGTTTTTTTCCTTTAATTTGTTTAGATGATGGATAATGTTTACGGTTTTTCGTATGTTAAACCAGCCCTGCATTTCTGGGATGAAGCCTACTTGGTCATGGTAGATGATATTTTTTATACATTGTTATCTACGGTTTGCTAAAATTTTGTTGAGAATTTTAGCATCAATATTCATGAGGGAAATTGGTCTGTAATTCTCCTTCTTTTTGTGTCTTTGAGTGGCTTGGGTATTAGGGTAATTGTGGCCTCATAAAAGGAATTTGGCAATATTTCTTCAGTTTCTACTGTGTGAAATAGTTTGAGGAGTAACGGTAGTAACTCTTCTTTGAATGTCTGGTAGAATTCGGCACTGAAACCATCTGGACCAGGGCTTTTATTATTGGGGAGGCTTTTAATGACAGCTTCAATTTCCTTAAGGGTTATAGGCCTGTTTATGTAACTAAAGGTATTCAGTTTTAACTCAAATTTAGAAGTTCAAAATATATTTGGGGAGCTGGAGAAACAAATCTTCAGTTAAGAGTACTGGCTGCTCTTCCAGAGGACTCAGATTTGATTCTCAGCATTCACATGGCAGCATATAACTGCTTGGAACTCCAGTCTTGTGAAGATGATGCCCTCTTCTGGCCCCCTCAGGCATCCGGCATGAAAATCTTGCACAAGATTGCTGTCCCAGCTGCATATCATCAGGGAAGACTCCTGTGGAAAGGATCCTCACCAATAACCCCCATTGGACCTTGCAATCTTCAAGTCCCACTACCTCCCCCAAATTCACCCATCCCCCTGCAACCTTAGTGGCTCCCTGAGATACAGAATCTTCTAGCTCCTATTGGACCAAGAACTACACTCTGAGATACAGGCACTTCTTACACCATGGAGGAAAAGATGGGTAGACACCAGTGCAAGAATACATACAACAACATAAAGAGCAACGTGGCTGTACCAGAACCCAGGGTTCTGTAACAGTGAGACCTGAACATCACAATGTAGAAAAATCAGAAGCAAATGACTTTAGAAATAACTTTATGAAGATGGTAGAGGTTTTTAAAGATGGAATGGAAATTCCCTTAAAGAAATTCAGAAAAAGACAAATAGAGGAAATCAATAAATCCTTAAACAAAGCCCCCTTCCCATGCAAAAACAAAAAAGCAAGAACAGGTAATCAGATGAAGGAAACAGTTCAAGGCTTGAAAATTGAAATAGAAGCAATAGAGAAGAGAAGAATCAATGGAATGCTGGAAATTGAAAATCTGAGTAAATGAACAGGAACTACAGATGCAAACATAACCAACAGAATACAAGAGAAGAAAGAGAACCTCTGGCATGCAAGATATGATAGAGGAAATAGATTCATCAGCAGTTGAAGAAAACACTAAAGCCAAAAAAGTCATAACACAAAACATCCAGAAAATCTGGAGTACCAAGAGAAGACCAAACCTAAGAATAGAAGAAAAATTCTAGCTCAAAGGCACAGAGAATATATTCAATAAAATCATAGGCTGGAGAGATGGCTCAGTGATTAGGAGCACTGACTGTTCTTCTGGAGAACCTGAGCTCGATTCCCAGCCTTTACATGGCAGCTAACAACTGTCTGTAATGCTAAGATCTGAAACCCTTACACAGTTATACATGGAAGCAAAACACCAATTCACATAAAATTAAAAAATTGTAACAGAAAATATTTTCAACCTAAAAAAGGAAATACCTATAAAGATACAAGAAGCTTGCACAATACCAAATAGACTAAATCCTAAAAAGTCCCCTCACCACATAATAATCAAGCCACTAAACATACAGAATAAAGAAAAAATATTAAGAGCTGCAAAAGAAAAAGGCCAAGTAACTTATAAAAGCAGACCCATCAGAATAACACATGATTTCTCAATGGAGTCCTGGATGCTAAGAGACCACAGATGCCAGCTCAGACTACTATACACAGCAAAACTTTCAATTACAATAGACAGAGTAAATAAGATATTTGATGACAAAACCAGATTTAAGCAATATCTATCCACAAATCCAGCCCTACAGAAAGCACTAGAAAGAAAACTCCAACCTAAGGAAGTTATATGTACTCATGAAAACACAGTCAGTGGATAGTCTCATAGCAGCAAATCCCGAAAATGGGATACACACTACCACCAAAAAAATAATAGGAATTATCATTCACTGGACATTAATATGTCTTAATATCAATGGACTCAATTCCTCTATAAATAATAAATATAATCTAATAAAATGGATACAAAAATAGGATTCATCCTTCTGCTGCATACAAGAAACTCATCTCAACTTCAAAAATAGACACTGCCTCAGAGTAAAGGGTTGGGAAAAGACATTCCAATCAAATGGATTTAAGAAGTAAGTGGGTGTAGCTATTCTAGTATCTAACAGAATAGACGTCAAACTAAAATCAATCAGAAGAGACCTGGAAAGAAGTTACATATTCATTACAAGAAAAATAAATTAAGATGAAGTCTGGATTCTGAATGTTCTACACAATAGAAATAGAAGAAACACCGACAAATTCTTTTTATGAGGCTACATTTACCTTGGTACTCAAACTACACAAAGATGAAATAGGAAAGAGAATTATAAACTAATCTTCCCTCATGAACATTGATGCAAAAATACTCAGTAAAATACTGGCAAACCAAATCCAAGAACACATTAAAAGAAAAAAAATCACTCACCCTAATCAAGTAGGTTTCATTGCAGAGATTTATAGAGATGCAGGGATAGTTCAATATACAAAAATCTTTCATATAAACAAACTAAAAAAAAAACACATAATTATCTAATTATATGGTGAAAAAGTCTTCAACAAGATCCAACACTCCTTCATGATAAAGGTCTTAGAGACATCAGGAATACAAGGAACACACCTAAAGATAATAAAGGCAATTTACAGCAAGCCAACAGCAAACACTAAATTATATGGAGAGAAACTCAAAGACATTTCACTAAAATCAGGAAGACAAAGCTGCTCACTCTCCCCCTATCAGAGAAATAACACCCTTTACAATAGCCACAAATAATATAAAATACTTTGAGTAGCTCTAAGCAAGTGAAAGATCTGTATGACAAGAACTTTAACTCTTTGAAGAAAGAAACTGAAGAAGATATCAGAAAATGGAAAGATCTTCCATGCTTATGAGTATGTAGAATGAACACAATAAAAATGGCAATCTTAACAAAAGCAATATACAAATTCAACGCACTCCTCATCAAAATTCTAACACAATTCTTCACAGACCTTGAAAGAACAATACCCAACTTCATATGAAAAAAACCCCAGGATAGCTAAACAATTCTGTACAATACAGCAATTTCTGGAGATATTGCCACCCCTGACTTAAACTTTACTAACGAGCTATAGTAATTAAAAAAAACTTGATATTGGCATAAAATTTAATATATGGAACAACAGAATGAAACCAAAGATCCTTACATTAATCTGAACACCTGTCAACACTTAATTTTTGAGAAAGAAACCAAAATTGTACAATGGAAAAAAGAAAGTGTCTTCAACAAATGATGCTGGCATAACTGAATGTCAACATGTAGAAGAAGATTGCAAATAGAACCATATCTATCACCATGCAAAAAATTAAAGTTCAAGTGGATCAAAGTCTTCAATATAAATCCAGTTACACCAAATATGATAGAGAAGATAGGAAGTAACCTTGAATACATTGACACAGGAGACAGTTTTCTAAATATAACACTAGTAGCGCAGACACTGAGAGTCACAATTAATAAATGTGACCTCCTGAAACTGAGAAGCTTCTGTAAGGCAAAGAACACAGTATATAAGACAAAACAGCAGCCTACAGAATGGGAAAAGATCTTCACCAACCTCACATCTGATAAAGGGTTGATCTCCAAAATATTAAAGAACTCAAAAAACTTTACATCAAAATACCAAACAATTCCAGTAAAAAATGGGTGACATAGCTAAACAGAATTCTCAACAGAAAAATCTCAAGTGGCTGAAAGACATTTAAGGAATTATTCAACATCAGAGAAATGTGGTGGAATGTTCTCTGTATAATGTAAATAAAGTAACTGATTTGGCCTATGTAGAGCACCGTAGAAGTGGGTGGAGTATCAGAGGAAGAGACAAGCAGAAGGAGGGTGGAGTTAATCAGCCTCCATCCGTCCCCTGAAGAAGAAGCATGTAGGAACCCAGGTGAGCCACGGGCCACGAGCCATGTGGTGGGTAGATTAATGGAAATGGGTTGAATTAAGATGAAAGAGCTAGCTAGTAATGTGCTTGAGACATGGGCCAAACAGTATAAAGTCAATATAAGGGTGTGATTCATTTCTTTGGGGGACAAAAGCTGCCACGGACTAGGTTCCAAACCTCCAATGCAAGCCAGGCAGGTCCCAAACCTCCGGGCCCAAATGGCCTGGGAAAACTTTCTACAACAGACAAATGCAAATCAAAATGACTTTGAGATTCCATCTTACAACTGTCAGAATAGCTAAAATCAAAAACTGTAGTGACAACTTATGTTGGAGCAAGGGGAACACTCTTCCAGTACTGGTGGGAGTGCAAGCATGTACAGCCACTCTTGACATTAGTATAGCAACTTTTCAAAAAATTGGAAATCAATTTACCACAAGACCCAACTATACCACTCTTGGGCATATACCCAAGGAATGCTCAATCATCCCACAGGGACACTTGCTCATCTATGTTCATAGCAGCATTATTTGTAATAGCCAGAACCTGGGAACAACCTAGCTGTCTCTCAACTGAAGAATGGATAAAGAAAATATGGTACATATACACAGTGGAATATTACTTAGCAGTAAAAAGCAATGGCATAATGAAATTTGCAGGCAAATTGATGGAACTAGAAAAATATCATCATGAGTGAAGTAATCCAGACTCAGAAAGTCAAGCATGGTATGTACTCACTCATAAGTGAATAGTAGATATAAAGCAAAGGATAACCAGATTACAACCATAGCTCCATAGATGCTAGCTAACAAGGACTACCCTAGAAGGGTCCTACATGGATCACTCTGGGAAGAGAAAATAGATGAGATTTCTTGGGTAAGCTGGGGGGGGGCACTAGAGGGAGAGATGGGGGATGAAAACATAAGGAAACAGAATAGTTGAGCTGGAACAGGGAAGAAGTTGAAAAGCAATGAAAGAGACATCTTGATAGAAAGAAACACCATGGGGTGAGGGAAAAATCTGGTGCTAGGGAAATTCCCAGGAATCCACAAGGATGACTCCAACTTAGACTGCTAGCAATAGTGGAGAGGGTGCCTGAGCTGGCCTTCCTCTGTAGTCAGTAATCATAGAGCCCTCATCCAGTAACTGATGGAAACAGATGCAGAGATCCACAGACAAGCACCAGGCCTAGCTGTGGGAGTCAATCAAAGAGAGGGAAGAGGGATTACTTAAGCAATGGGGTATCAAGATCACAAGGGGGAAATCTACAGAAACAATGGGACCAAGTTAGTAGAAACTCACAAATTTTAGACTGAAGCCTTCATGGAACTGGTCTAGGCCCTCTGCATATGGCAGACAGTTATGTAGCTTTGGTCTGTTTAAGGGGGTCCCAGCTGTGGGACCAGAATCTATTCCTGGTGCATGAGCTGGCTTTTTGGAGCCCATTATATTTGAAGGAACATCTTAGACAGCCTTAATACAGGGAGAGGAGCTTGGACCCACCTTAACTGAATATACCAGGTTTTGCTGACTCCTCATGGGAGGCCTTACCTTTTTAGAGGATGAAATGGGGGATGTATTAGGGAGGGGGGCTGGAGGGAACAGGAGGAGGGATGAGAGGGAGATCTGTGGTTGGTATGTAAAAAGAATAAAAAATTTCTTAAATAAAATAAAAAAGAAAATGATGCACAAATATATGTGTATCACACAAACAGATATTAATGTGTATGTATGTGTGTGTGTATGTGTGTGTGTGTTTCTGTAAGTGGTTTCCTTAGAGTGTCAACATTCTATTCATTTGTGTTGTACCAATAATTATCTGCTTTTGTTTCTTCCTTATTATCTATTGACTAGCTGTTAATGAGAAGGAAAAGACTTTCAAGGCTCCCTATACTCTGGTTACACTCCACCTCTGGATCTTGCTTTATAGTGCTAACACCTTTTGTTGAGTATCCACTCTGATGTGGCTAGTCCTAAAAGGTAAAGTTTATGAGATAGGTAGAACCCACTGGAGTTCTAGCTTTGTTCTTAAGGAAGTGGGAAAAGATTTAAACAGTTTAAGAAAGTAATGCTCTTAAGGTTTTATTCAACAAGGTTGCAAAGAGGTGGGAGTGATGCAGGTAGGAAATCTATTGCAGCGACCCACTGAGAATGAGCATGCAACTCAGGCAAGAACATTGGTGGAGAGAAGGTCACAGATTCAACATATTTATGAGACAAAAGCAAAGACATGATGATTGAGAATGTAGGGAGATGGGTTTCGGGCTCCTATCATCTAATGAGCAGGCCCCTGTTTTCAAGCCAAGATAAAACAAGGCAGTCCATGTGGTCATATGTTTGGAACTGTCCATTGGAGCCTGGTAGCGCATGTATGAGTGTACAACTAAAGATAATACCTTCCCTCCCCCAAATCCACCGGCAGCCAAGAGTTCAGAAGGGAGGGGGAAAGCTCTGTAGACAAATCCATGTTTGACTGGCAACAGGCCTAGTCTTTCAGAGCATAGCAAATCAATATCCCAAATACCACTTACTCATTCACTGAACATCCAACTGTCTACTGTTGTCACAGACTACTTATAGATGACATAGAAATGGCAGAAGTTAATACAGCCATATTTTTATTGCTTATGAAATTACATTTAACTAAGTAAAAACATAAACCTTATGCATATCAATGTGGTGCCTAGTCAAACCTGTAATCTCTACATTTGCCTGATCTATAGCATTTAAAAGCAGTCTGAATAGCATCATAATGGTTAAGAGTAAAATGCTAAATTTTACTCTTAAGGAGGGATATTAAAAGTGAGTTTTCTATTTATGAAAAATACATATACACAAATATGACTAACAGTATAATTTCTAATAATTGAACATTATGAGAATGAAGATTTCTAATTAAATAAAATATTCATGCATTTGTTGCTTTCTTGGATTATTGACATACCCTCTTTAGACCAAAGATGATATTAAACATAAGTATAGAAAATTCCTAAGCAGGCACACTTTTGTAAGCCTGGCACTCAGGTGGCAAGAGCAGGATGATCAGAAGTTTAAAACTGAACTACATAGACTTCTCATAAATCAACCAGAAGTTAAAATGGAATATCCTTTACTAGGTAAGAGTTAGATATAAATTAAAACAGTAAATAATTTTCTTTGGAGATTAATGTAGTAATGTTAAATATTACTTGCCACTTAACATTGTGTTTGGGGGACAGGGTGCTGTCTGCAGAGTCCCAGCGCACTCTGTGGCTGGGGCAGATAATCTGCCTCTCACCATACCTATAGTTGCTGCTGAGGGAATTTGCATGGCTACCCACTTTGACCTCGAACTGAGCAAATAAATAACTACAGAGGTCCCTGAAGGACAGAATCAGACCCTGCCCAGAGGTGAGGAGGGGTCACCAGGTCCAAGCACCTATATCCCAGCCAGGGAGGGAGAGTTGAGCTACCATCAATTCCAGTTCCGCTTCCCGGACCGGGTGCTGTCTGCAGAGTCCCAGCACACTCTGTGGCAGGGGCAGATAGAGTCTGCCTCTCACCATACCCACAGCTGCTGCTGAGGGAATTTGCACTGCTACCCACCTCTATCTCGAACTGAGCGATCAGATAACTACAGGAGTCCCTGAAGGACAGACTCAGACCCCGCCCAGAGAGGTGACAGGAGGCACACAAGCGAAAGTGCCACAACTGACCAGGAGCCATCTAATCATGAACCACAGAAGGCATGGGCAAACGTCAGTGCAAAAAATTACATAATAATACAAAGAACAACATGGTAACTCCAGAAGAGAGTGGTGATCTTACCAATACAAGACCAGAACTGAGCAATGAAGAGGAAACAGAGGGAGCAACACCAAAAATTCCTTTTTGATGATCATCAAAGCTCTCAAAGAAGATATGAAAAATAGCCTTAAAGAAATAGAAGAAAATACAAACAAAAAATTGGAAGAGATGAACAAATCTATGAAAGAAACATGCCAGGAACTAAAAGCTGAAATAGAAGCAATAAAATAGGCACAAAATGAGGCAAAGATGGAAATAGAAAACCTGAAGAAAAAAGCTGGAACCACAGATTCAAGCATAACAAACAGAGTTCAAGAGATGGAAGATAGAATCTCGGAAGTACAAGACTCAGTAGCCCAAATAGACATATCAGTCAAAGAAAACAGTAAACCTAAAAAAGCCATAACTCAAAATGTTCAGGAAATCTGGGACACCATGAAAAGACCTAATTTGAGAATAACAGTAATAAAAGAAGGAGAAGAATACCAGCTCAAAGGCACAGATAATGTTTTCAATAAAATCATAGAAGAAAACTTTCCTAACCTGAAGGAGGAAATGCCTATAAAGATACAAGAAGCATACAGAACACCAAATAGATATGATCCCAAAAAAAAGTCAGAGCACCACATTATAATCATGCCACAAAACATACAGAACAAAGAAAAAATTTTAAGAGCTGCAAAAGAAAAGGGCCAAACACATATAAAGGCAGACCCATCAGAATAACACCTGACTATTCAATGGAAACAATGAAAGCTAGAACGGCTTGGTCAGAAGTTATACAGATGCTAAAAGAGCATGGCTGCAAAACTAAAACACTATACCCTGCAAAATCATCAATGACCATAGATAGAGTAAACAAGGTATTTCAGGACAAAGTCAGACTGAAAGAATATCTGTCTACCAATCCAGCACTATAGAGAGTATTAGAGGGAAAACTCCAACCTAAGGACCACAGATACACCCACAAAATCACAAACAATCAATACCCTAGAAGAATACCCTAGAGAAAGGAAATACAAACAAGTTACCACCAAAAATGGCAGGAATTTTAATCAATGGTCACTAATTTCCCTTAATATCAATGGACTCATCTCTCCTATAAAACGCCACACACAAACAAGATGGATACAACAACAGAAGCTATCCTTCTGTTGCCTACAAGAAACCCACCTCAACCGCAAAGACAGACACAGGCTTAGAATAAAGGGTTGGGAAAAGATTTTCCAGACAAATGGTCCTAAGAAACAAGCAGGAGTTGCAATCCAAATATCAAACAAAGTAGACTTTATGCTAAAAGCAGGTAAAAGGGACCAAGATGGTCACTACTTATTCATCACAGGAAAAATTGGTCAAGAGGAAATTTCAATCTTGAATATTTATGCCCCTAATATAAGGGCACCTACTTATGTAAAAGAAACACTGCTAAAGCTCGAATCCCACATCAATTCTTACACCATAATAGTGGGAGACTTCAATACCCCACTTTCAACCCTAGATAGATCAACCAGAAAGAGTCTCAACAGAGAAATAAGGAGTCTAAAAGAGGTTATGATGCAAATGGATTTAATAGATATCTACACAAGCTTCCACCCAAACGCAAAGGAATATACATATTTCTCAGTTCCTCATAGAACTTTCTCCAAAATTGACCACATAATTGGTCATAAAGCAAATATCAACAGATACAAAAAAAAAAATGGAAATAATCCCTTGTAACATATTGGACCACCAGAGCCTAAAGTTAGAGCTCAACAACATCAAAACCCAAAGAAAGCCTACTAACTCATGGAAACTAAACATCGATCAGCTGAACCATCTCTGGGTCAAGGAAGAAATTAAGAAAGAAATCAAAGTCTTCCTAGAATTCAATGAAAATGAATCTACAACGTATCCAAACTTGTGGGACACAATGAAAGCAGTCTTAAGAGGAAAATTCATAGCGCTAGACGCCTATATGAAAAACCTTGAGAAATCCCACA
>PVIH01002269.1:5958-196771 GCA_004025045.1 Sigmodon hispidus
TTATTTATTTGCCTTGGTGTTTGCCTGGAACTGGAACTACAGACAGTTGTTAGCTGCCATGTGGGTGCTGGGAATCGAACCTGGGTCCTCTGGAAGAGCAGACTGTGCTCTTAACCGCTGAGCCATCTCTCCAGCCCCACAATTAAATATTTTTATCCAACACACTGACAGCAGTTTCCAAAAGTACGTTCTTTTAGATAGATAGATAGATGGATAGATAGATAGACAGATAGAAAGATAAATAGGTACGTAGATGGATAGATAAATGGGTAGGTAGATAGATAGATAGGTAGGTAGATAGATAGGTAGATAGATAGATAGATAGATAGATAGGTAGGTAGGTAGGTAGGTAGGTAGGTAGATAAAGAGGTGGTGCTAGAAATATGAGCGGTTTAAACAAAACTGAGAAAACCAGGTAGAGAGGCTTGTAACCACACAGGGCTACAGGCACAGCTGAGTAGGGGGGGTGTTTCCCTAACATGAAGTTCTTGGGTTTATCTTCAACGCCACATAACATACAGAGAAAACACAACAGAAAGTCTCTTAAAAACAGTTAAAGAACACATTCTTCCATTGACTTAACCAAAGCTGAACACAAACTTCAAGATGAAGGCCAGTATCTAGTTACAGAGCACAAGGCCACCACAGCATACCAGGCATTAAGCATCTACAGCAAAAATAACAACAAATACATTGTGGGACCAGCAGTGGTGGCGCACACCTTTAATACCAGCACTTGAGAGGCAGAGGCAGGCAGATCTCTGTGAGTTTGAGGCCAGCCTGGTCTACAGTGTGAGTTCCAGGACAGTCAAAGGTACGCAGAAAAGCCCTGCCCTCCCCAAAATAAATTTTTTCTTCAGATTTTCCTTAAATCTAAAATATGAAATCTAAAGAAAACATAGTATTCAAAATATATGCTTATGAGACATAATAATATAATGTATATAATATACATCAATATTCTATATCTTTTTATGTACTGATGGAAAAAAACCTTGAATAAACTATTTTTATTCTGTGTGTATGGGTGTTGTCTGGACATATGGAAGCATACCATGTATGTGCCTGGTGCCTTTGGAGGTTAGAAGGGTGTTGAATTTCCTAGAACTAGAATTGTAAGCTCTCAGATGGATGCCAGAAACTGAACCTGGATCCTGGGCAAGTCAGTGCTCTTAACCACTGAGCCAGGCTGGAGAGAGATGGCTCAGAAATTAAGAGCACAGACTGTTCTGCCAGAGGTCCTGAGTTCAATTCCCAGCAACTACATGGTGGCTCACTACCATCTATAATGAGATCTGATACCCTTTTCTGAACACTATATACATAATAAATAAATGAATAAACAAACAAACAACTATTTTAACCACTGAGCTGTCTCTCTATCCCTTGGAGTCAATCTTGAATTCATCCTTCAGATATAGCTTAGAGGAAACCGTTGGCTTCACCTCAGAATAGCTCTAGAATCCAACTACCTTTTCTAGCCAATTCTGCCACCAGCCTGATCCAAATCATGATCACATCTCAGCTACAATGAGGCTCTTAAATGTTTTCACTAATTTCTATACTCATCATAACCAAAAGTTTACTTCAAACACAGGGGCTGAATGGATGGCACAGCTGTTAAGAGCACTGGCTGCTCTTCTAGAGGACCTAGGTTCGGTTCCCATCACTCACATGGCAGCTCACACCCTGTAACTTGATTTCCAGAGGATTCAACATCCACTTACAGTCTCCATGGGCACTGCATATAAGTGGTACACAAATATTCAGGCAAAACACTAATGCACATAAAACAAAAAATAAAATCTTAAAAAAAATTAAATGTCTACTTCACGCAGCAGCATTTTGCCTCTAGACCTAGATAACCAGAGCTTAGACCACACACTTCAGATCCCCTTTTCTTTCTTTCTTTTTCTTAAAAAAGATTTATTTATTTATTATGCATACAGCATTGTCTGCATGTATTCCTGCAGAACAGAAAAAGATGCCAGATCTCATTATAGATGGTTGTGAACCACCATGTGGTTGCTGGGAATTGAACTCTGGACCTCTGGAAGAACAGCCAATGCTCCTAAACCGCTGAGCCATCTCTCCAGCCCCAGATCTCCTCTTTTTATGTCCAGTCAGCAGGGCTGAAGGGATGGATAAATACACACACACACACACACACACACACACACACCTCTTCTACAGTCACCCCTGATACCTGGGTCTTGAAGGATTCTTGGCCTGCATCATTCACAAATTGTCTATGGGCAATATAAAGTCAGCAGAGAATTCTGTGGAGGAGAACAACATGGTCAGTTCTGTAGGTTGCAGAGCAACCTGTAATCTGGCAGCAAACAGGCATGAAGATGAATCACGGCTGCCGCACTGAAATGGCGGGGAGAAGGAAGTGGGGAAATGAGTGCTTACTAAGCAAAGGTTCTTTCAACCAACTGTTGTTCAAAAATGGACTGAATAAAAAGATGCAGAGAAGTGCTGGGGAGATGGCTCAGAGGTTAAGAGCACTGGCTACTAGGACCCTGGTTCAATTGCTGGAACCCACATGGTGGCTCACAACTGTCTGTCATGAGATCTGTAGCAGCCTTCTGGCCTGCAGGCATACATGTGGGCAGAAGGCTGTATACATAATATATTGAAAAAAATATGTAGAGAAAGGTCTGATACCTCCACATGTACACTTAAGCATGCATGAACACAAACAAAAAGATGTAGTTATAAAAAACGAAGAGATGTTAAGAGCACTGGATGTTCTTGAGACCTGGGTTCAATTCCCTGAACTACACATTATCTCAGTCACCTGTATTCTCTAGTCTCAGGAGATCCAATGCCCACTCTGACTTCCAAGGGCACCAGGCACACACATGGTACACATTTACATATGCAGGCAAATGCTTATACACATGAATAATGAATCTTTAAAAAGTTAATACAGTGAGGAGCTGACAAGACGACTCGATGGTAAAGGTGCTTGAGTCTTCAGGGACCCACATGATAGAAGGCAGAGCCTACTCCCACAAACTGGCCTCTGATTTCTACATGTGAACTATGACATGCACATATGGCTATACATACACAAAATAAATAAATGTGGGGCTGGAGAGATGGCTCAGAGGTTAAGAGCACTGACTGTTCTTCTGGAGGACCTGAGTTCGATTCCCAGAAACCACATGATGGCTTACAATTATCTATAATGAGATCTGGTACCCTCTTCTGTATACTGTATATAATAAATAATTTTTTTAATTTTAAAAATGTATGTTTAAAATACAGAGAAAACAAGTACAAAATTAGGTCTCTGGGTAAAGAAACTCAGACAATAATTATTAATTTAAATCCTTGAAGAACTTAAAGAAAGTTCTATTTATATATTTTAAAAATTACTTTAGTTTAAAATTTTTTCTTTTCTTTTGATTTTAGGAGGCAGGACCTTACTATTGAGCTCGGGTTGACCTTGAACTCTCATTTCTTCTGACTCGGTGGCCTTTTAAGTACTGGGATTACAGCAGGTGTGTGCCCTGTGGGGCTAGTTTTTTAAACAAAATTTGTTTTGAGGCAGGGCTTCATGTATCCCAGGCTGAGCTCACTTTTACTAGATATTTTTAACAATAATCTGAAATTTATGATCTTCTTGCCTCCACCTTCTAAGTGCTGGAATTACAGGTATGTACCACCATACCAGAATTATGATGTACTGGGGCTGAACCCAGGGCTCTATGTGTAACTGAAGCATTCTAACAGCTGGCGACATCCCTGGATGTTTAAGTAGGGAGGATGAGTTAACATCTTCTATAATGCTCAGATAAGAAGATTCAATAGAAAAAAAAAAAGCCTGCAAAGCATTTATCCTGGGGTTAGGGCTAGATAGTAGCACTATGTATTACTGTACCTTTTTTAGTCAGTTCACATTTTCTTTTTTAAAAAAGATTATGTACAGTGTTCTGTCTGCATACCAGAAGAGGGCGCCAGATCTCATTCTGGATGGTGGTGAGCCACCATGTGGTTGCTGGGAATTGAACTCAGGACCTCTGGAAGAGCAGCCAGTGCTCTTAACCTCTGAGTTACCTCTCCACTGTGAGTTCACATTTTCATATTCCTGAAAACAAGCATAGTAACTGTAGATATTGTAGGTGAACACAGCTCAGGGAGCCAGTGTAACACAGAGACAGTTCTAGGCCGGATATGGTGGTGAACACCTTTAATCCTAGCATTTGGATCTCTGTGGCTGAAGGCCAGCCTGGTTTACATAGAGTTCCAGTCTAGTTAGGGTTATGTGCTGTGAGACTTTATCTCAAAAAAAAAAAAAAAAAAGACTGAGTTCTACACCAAAGCTCTCTCCCCATCCCTGCTATTCTGTTCTGTAATAGACTCCCGTAGCTATCATCAGATCTTCCTAGTCCATTGCAGTTACTTTTAAAACTTAATTAGATGTCATCAAGTTTAGATGCTGGTCAATGACACCTTGGTCAGATGTTCTTTTTCTAACATATTAAAGTATGGGAGAGATGTCACAGGAAGATGGGTTTTTAAAAGAATTCTTTGGAGTCCAAACTTACTACATGACCAGACAAATTAGGGCTCTGGACCTAGCTCTCTGTCAGCTGTGGCTCCAGGCAGGAGAACAGATTGACTCTCTGGGGGCAGCTACCCTTCTGGCCCCTCCCTGTTCTTCCCTGAAGTGTTCATCCCTTACAGCCTGACTAATCTACACACCTGAGTTGTCTTATGGTAAAATAATCCTGGTAGGAATGTCAGTGATGTTACAGGCACATGTATATCTGTAAAACATAGAACATTTCCTGGCAATTACTAACACAGCTCTTGGGACATTGTAACTGCTAATAGTAACTTAAAATAATCAGAAGAAAAAAATGGCTGGGGTTATAGTTCAGTAGCAGAGTGCTTGCTACAGATTCAAAGCTCTGGATTCAAACAAAAAATATTAATAAGATGCTATAAATTATAATCCCCTTCAAGTTGGCCACTTTTTTCAGAGTTTCCTTCTTAGCCATATCAGGCTTTAATGGATGTCAAAATGCCATAATGAGGCTGAGTAAGGTGGCACTATACCTTTAATTTTAGCCGAGTCAGGTAGGTCTCTGAATTCAAAGACAGTCTTGTAATGGGATTATGTTGTTACATTGTAAATAATTGTCCCACTTACTGGCTTAACAAAAGTGCTAATTGGCTGAAGGCAGGCAGGAAGTGTGGGTGTACTAGACTAAGAAAACTTTGGGAACAGGAAGAACAGAGCAGAGATGCCATAGAGACACCTAAGAGATGCCAGAGATGCTAGCAGATGCAGAGGAAAGATGATGAAATACTGCTGAGAAAAGGCACTAAGCTGCATGGTTGAACAAGATAAGAAACATGGATTAGTTTAAGAGTAAAGAGTTAGCAAGTTATATGTGTGGTTATTTGAGGCTAAGCAGGGCTGAGAGTGGGTCTGAACCTCTGGGTAAGGCGGGAAAGTCTGGCTCAGAAACCTAATACTACACAGTCTGGTCTCTGTAGTGAGTTCCAGGCCAGCTAGCACTATAGAGTGAGAGCCTGTCTTCAAACAGACAAGCAAAAAACTATAAAGTCTAATCTCTCCCTTGAGTACTAGCATTTTAAAAGGGATTGCATATTTATAAACTCAAAGGTGTGTGAAATAAACTGTGAAATCATAGACCTTGATAATTGTAGAGCAGGGGCCTCTTTATGATGTCACCTACAGAGAGAAGGCAGGAAATGGTGGACAGCTAAGGAAGAGCAGGGGGGAAAGGGGACGGGGCAAAGTGGGGTCACCTGCTCTCCTGCCCGAAGACAGTTAGGTCAAGAGCTCCAAAGACCTAAAAGCTTCCAGAGAGGGAAGGATGGAAACATTTTCTTATTTTCTTCCCCAAGGTTCAAAGCCTTTCTTCTCACAAGGGAATCAAATGCTGAGAGGCG
The DNA here is from genome assembly GCA_004025045.1 of Sigmodon hispidus. Taxonomy (NCBI): domain Eukaryota; kingdom Metazoa; phylum Chordata; class Mammalia; order Rodentia; family Cricetidae; genus Sigmodon; species Sigmodon hispidus. The sequence continues at coordinate 11,896 of PVIH01002269.1, forward strand.
GCATTAACTCTGCTTGGTTCCAGAACATCAAATATATGGTTTGGGCATATTCATTTAAAAGAGCTATAACAAATAAAAAAACCTGGCATCCCTCTCAGATTCTGAGAAAATATTAAATACTTATGATGCTCTCAATGAAATATGCTTGTGGGTATTTAAATAATCTGTACTATATACCACACATGACATAAGTGGCTATGGAATGGCTGCTTAAAACCACACATGCACCTTTAAAGACAGACGTACTTACAAATGTTATAAAAGCTTCTGGCTATTTTCCAGCGTTTAAAGACAGTGAATTTTTATTTTGCTCACTGCATTAACTTGCTTATTTCATGACTCAATAAACAGGGTTCATGCCTAACAAATATACTTGAGGACAAAATCTTGTAAGAATAATTTAACCTGAAATTTTCTATCCCAGTATATAGAAATATATATATATATATATATATATATATATATATATATGGCTGGAGAGATGGCTCAGAGGTTAAGAGCTCTGACTGTTCTTCCAGAGATCCTGAATTCGATTCCCAGCAACCACATGGTAGCTCCCAACCATTTATGATGACATCTAGTACTCTCTTCTGTAAACTGTATACATAATAAATAAATAAATCTTTGAAAGTGCTAGTCATGAGATAGGAGAGATGGCTCAGGCTCTCTTCCAGAGAGAGGACGTGGTTTGGTTCCACCGTCCACAGGATGCTCACAACCTATAACCCCAGCTCCAGGGATTGGCGCCCTCTTCTGGCCTCTGAGGGTACCAGGCATACATACAGCCTATATAATTACATTCAGGCAAAACAGTCATACACATAAAAAACAAATAATTAGAGCTGGAGAGATGTGTGTGTGTGTGTGTAATTTAAAATAACAAAAATTAATTTGTTGGGGGCTGGAGAGATGGCTCAGTGGTTAAGAGCACCCTCTGCTCTTCCAGAGGACCCGGGTTCAATTCCCAGCACCCACATGGCAGCTAACAACTGTCTGTAGTTCCATTCCAGGCAAACACCAAGGCAAATAAATAAAGTTTAAAAAAAATTAATTTGTTAAAAACTAATATGCCGGGGGCTGGAGAGATGGCTCAGCGGTTAAGAGCACCCTCTGCTCTTCCAGAGGACCCGGGTTCGATTCCCAGCACCCACATGGCAGCTAACAACTGTCTGTAGTTCCAGTTCCAGGCAAACACCAAGGCAAATAAATAAATAAAGTTTTTTTTTAAAAAAAAAAAACTGATATGCCACCAGGCAGTGGTTGCAGACTCCTTTAATCCCCAACAGAGGCAGAGACAGATGGATCTGTGAGGCTAGCCTGGGCTATAGAGTTCCAGGATAGCCAAGACTACATAAAGAAATCCTTTATAAAAACAAAATCCAAAACCAAACCAACCAACCAACCAATAAACAATAAACATCACATCAAAAATTAAAAACACTAATACTTCATTGAGACTGGAGAGATGGCTCAGCACTTACTGTTCTTGCAGAAAACCCAGGTTTGGTTCCCACTATCCTCAGCTCAAAACCATCTCTCCAGTTCCAGGGGATCCAATGCCCTCTTCTGGCCTCTCTGGGCACCAAGTGCATTTACAATATATATACATGCATGCAGGTAACACATATATAAACTAAAAATACAATCTTTAAAAAATTTAAAAATATACATTTCACAATAAATTCTAGTCTTCTGGGAGCTGGAGAGATGGCTCCCTGGTTAAGCGCACTGGTTACCTTTGCTGAGGACCCAGGTTCAGTATCCCACACCCATGTGATGGCTCACCACCACCCATAACTCCAGTCACAGGGAATATGACCCACTTTGACTGCTGTGGGCACTAGGCATGCAACATGGTACAAATATATATGTGCAAGCAATACACTCAGACACATAAAATAAATCTAGAATGATGTTATCTTCAACGAGATAACCTTTTTAGCTGACTATTTTTTCTATTAGTTTTTCTAGGATGCTTGGAAAGAAAGCAGGATGTGGTGAAACATGATCACAAACTCTGGAAGTTTCTACAAGCTCAGAGATCCAAAGTCAATACTAGGAATAATACAATCTAAATCTTCTAATTATTGCAAGTGTTGGCTCTGTTTCCAGATCCTTTGAAAAGCATTAAAATGAAAATTAGGAAAACACAAGAAAAAACAGAAACACAAAATAGACAACTAAATTACACATCAACAAGGCAGCAGAATGTGGGTAACAGCTAGTGTATATTTCTGGAAAGAATTAATCTATTGGAATTAAAATGCCAATACCCCCTAAATTACACTGCATTAATTCCTCCTTAGTTCATATTGTCAAACAATTATATAGCATTTATACAACAAAACCTATAGGTAACACTGTCCATTAAACAGAATAAAACTGTGTTACAGCAATCTCTGAAGTCAGGTATTGTGAAGTCGGTATTGGGACGCATGCCTGTCTTCCCAGAATTCAAAGCCAAGGCAGGACATCATGTGTGAGGTCTGAGAGCTGCTTGGGAGACCCTGACTGAAAAGGGAAAAGACGGCTCTGGAGCCTTCCCTCAGGGACACTTGTTAAAGCAGGTAAAGGGAATAATTTGTATAATAAGTCTGTCTTTTAGGTTTTTACATTATTGTTCTGTGTGTTCACGTGCATGAATAATGTGGGATGGTAACACTCATGACACAGCCTGTGAAGATGGGAAGTCCATCCTTCCACAGTGGGTTCTGGGGAAGGAAGGACACTGGGGATACTGGCGTGCTGAGCCGTGCCACAGGTTGGAGTTTCTTTTTACTGGTGACAAACACATCTTTTTTTTTTTTTTTTTAATTATTTTTATTTTTTATGTGAATTGGTGTTTTGCCTGCATGTATAGATCTTGGAATTACAAACAGTTGTTAGCTGCCATGTGGATGCTGGGAATCAAACTCAGGTCCTCTGGTCAGTGCTCTTAACGGCTCAGCTATCTCATCTCTCCAGCCTGACAAACACATCTCTTAAGGACAGTTACCATGGGAATATTTAGCATTTTCCAACAGTGAAAAAATAGGAGGGTATGGTCATTTCAGTGAGATGTGGCTTTAGGAGTTACAAACCCCAATAGTTAGGTGCTATTGTGTAAGGGCGAAAAATAACTCTATCAATAGTTTATGGTTAATTAGGTAAGACCTACCCAGTCCTTGTAAATAGTTTTGTTTTCTATTTACGCCATGCAACCACTGCAGAAGCCTGTCCTCTTATAGGGATGCTTGTAAAATGCCCAGGGTCAAAATATAGTGTTTGGTGGACAGAAGGGGGGTGTTCAATATTTTTGAAAGGACAAACTATTGAGTGAAATTAACACAATGGGTTCCCTAATGCTCCCAGTTCCCCTATTATTCCTATTATGTGCTTTAGCACCTCTCTATGCCAATCATGATGTATTTCCTTCCTTTTCCTCCAAAAGGCTCCCGTTAGTCTTTCTTCCTTTAGAAATCTAGAATCTATAATCACCCTGATCCTCCTCATTAAGCAATAAAGAATTAGCCTTTCCTTGGGCTGTCCTTATATTCTAGCTGAAGGGTTTTTTGTTTTGTTTTTTAATAAAGCTAGTAAAAGCAAATTCTGCCTCCAGGCTAGTTGAATTCCTTACTCCTATTCCTACTTATAAGTAATTAATTTGGGGTCATTGTTATCAGTGTCACATCAATACATTTATACATCAACTTCCTAAGGCAAAGCAGCCAACCAGTAGCAATAGTAAAAACATTAAAGCAACAAAACTGCATTCAACTACGGCTCTAATAAACTGAATTAAAATACTTTTTGTATCAAATACCTATACACTACTTTTTAGTTTGTTCATGATGTAATAATCTAACAAATACATCCTTTTCTCTCCTCTCTGATGGGCAAAAATCACATTAAGAATGAAATCTAAAGTGTTCACAATGTCTGAAAATGCTGTGAAGACCTGAGCAGTGGTGGTGATGGCCTTTAATCCTAGGCAGAGGCCAGGATTTTGAGTTCAAAGCCAGCCTGGAGACTGGTCTACATACAGATGAAGTTCCTGGACAGCCAGGGTTACATAGAGAAAACGGGCTGGGTTGTGGAAAAGGAAACCAGGACTGGGGAGGCACAATTAAAGTAGTCAAAACATCCAAACTTTCTGTACTGTTCCAACTGAACTATTTGTTCAATATCAGAATGTCTCCGAATCAACTTGGGAGAGTAATAAATGCCAGACTGAAAAAATCCAAGACTGCAAGTGACCACTAATCTCTGAGTGCCAGGCCAGACCCTGCCTCAAAATAACAAAAGCAAACATAAACAAAACAACTACGGAAATCTGGAACGTGAAGAGAAAACCCGAATTGCCAAATGTTTAAAATGTCTTTCAAATTATCTGAGATGCTAAATTAAAGATAAAACAATTTAAAACAAGTATGCGTTCCAAAAAAACACAGTTTTAGGACAAATAGGCATTACATCTCATTGAGATTGTGAAATCTTCAAAGATGAGCTTAACTCCTGTTTAGCTCTGCCTATGATTACAAACACAGTCGATGCTTTTTCTTTTGTTTACACTAAATACTAGTTTTGAGGAAACCTCATAGTGAAATTGCCAGCTCAAAGCGTTAGCCATCACCTACCAGAGCTGGTCCCACAGAGTGACTTACTTATTTAGTCTCAACAGATAAATAGAAATTCAAGAACAAGGACTGAAGATAGTGTCTCCATACTAATTTCACAGCTCCGCTATTTGCAAAGTGTTACAAATTACGATTCAGAAGGTGGGGAAGCGTGAGGAAGTGATCTTTCCTTGTTACTAACGCTATCCTACAGGAAATTACCCAGCCAACAGTAGAATTTACATCAGCTTAATATTCCACTCGAAACAATGACTATTTTTCACTTTTTTCTTAAAGTGGCGGAGCAGCCGTTTCTCCTCCACACGGTGACTTATTTTTTATCACTCTTCTACCGTTCCTAATCCTCAAAGAAGGCGAAAATGGCTCGAGAAAACTGGTATTCCAAACTCAGTGTCGGAGGGTGGCAGCAGGTGCTGGCGGCACTGAGACCCGACCCACGCAGGGACTGTCACATCCCGGGGATCGGAGCTGGCGACGGGATGTGATTGGATGTCCCCAGCGCTTATACCGCAGTGCCCAGCCCGCATCCGCCCCGCGCCCGCTCTGGCCGCGCTCCGGTCCACCTGCAGCAGCATCTCCGGTACCCGGGAGGTGGGTGGCCAGCGGGCTCCGCCTGCAGGACCGTAGGACGCACCGAGACTTCCCAGAGGCGCCAATTCGAAGTTCGCCGCCCTCGCCACCGCGCGCCCCTGGGCTCGCTCCCTCCGTCCGTCCACAGCCCCCTCTCCTCCCGCAGGATCCCCCGGCTGCCTGTGGGCGGGAAAACTCTGTCAGGTGCCTCCCGCCCCCGGGGCTCCCGTCGGACGTCTGCTCCTCCAAGAAGCCTCGCTCAGCCAACCGCCGCAGCCGCGCGCCCCTCGCCACTCACCGGCTCGAGCCCGAGCAGCCATCTTAGCGCCCACAGCGCGACCCCCGGGCCCGCTAAGCCGACCGCGTCTGGACCGCAGGGTCCCGCCTACGTCAGCGCAGACGCGGAGCCACGCCCATCGCCACGCCCTCCGCGCTCGAGACCACGCCTCTCATGCGAGGCCACGCCCCCAAGCGTGGGGGCACAAGCCGCGCGCTCGGCTAAAGGGAGCGAACTCTGGCCATCCCGCGTCCCACGCGAGGCACATGTCTCTGCGTGGACAACAAGGGCGGACTTGCCGCAGCCTCCGAGGCCAGGAAGAATAATCTCACTGTGAACCGCATGCGTGTGAGAAGCGAAATATTCCACAGGTGCGTGCTCACACAACTTCGCCGATTTCTCACCACTCAGCCCAATTTCGAATCATCCTGCAGCGACCCGAGCCAATTCCTTAAGTTAAAAACCTGCTCAAATTCACAGCTGCAGGCACTCTTCCCTAACAGGGGCTCGATGGTGCGATCAGCTGTAGCTGACAGTGACGGCTGTGAAAAGATGGAACAGAAAAATGCTCCTAACTCACAAAGATCATTGTGAGGCAGTGAAGTTCGTGTGGGAAAGAAACAAAGAATAGACGAGAGGGGGATCTACATCAGAAAATTAGGGCTGAAAGTACATAAAAATCTGTCCATCAGCTGGAGCCGTGACTAGTTAAGAGCGCAGGCTGCTCTTCCAAAGGTCCCGGGTTCGGTTCTCAGCACCCACAGTGCTGCTCACAACTCTGTTAAACCCTTCCAGGGGATCTGACGCCGTCTTATGCACTCCCTCGGAAACAGGCACACACATGTTGCAGACATATATTCAAGCAAAATATACATACACTTAAAATAATAACAAAGTTCCTTTAAAAAAAAAATCAATGCTTGCTGAGCTCTGAAAGCCATTTCTGCCTCAGCTACCCCCGTGGGATACTAAAAATGAAGGCGCGCTTTCCAAAGCTCACTTAAAAAAGCAGACAAACACGAGAAGTTAATATCAGTAGAATCAGCTGGCACTACTCCAGACATACTAAAATCGTTCTTATTTTTAAACAAATATACTCTAGAGATTTTCTTTCAGTAGTGTGCGGTGAGAAAAAAAAATGAACATATAATATTTGAATGTATAAAATGTCTAATCAGAGAGAAATGGCAACATCTAGCATAGTAACCTCTTGGGAGTTCTTAGGTTGGTAATAAAATAACTAAAATAACAATAAAACGCAAAAGATTCCTATTTGAAAAATACCAAATATATACATGAAAATTACAAGTACAGAAAATGTTATGCAAATAAAGATTAAAGAGAAAGAACGAGGCTTTATAATATAACACTCCTTCGGCACACAGTAATTCCAGTTCAATTCTTTCCCAACAGCATTTTCCCCTCACACACAAATTTAATATTTATTTTGTGCTCGTGTGTGTGCGTGCGTGCGTGTGCGTGTGTGTGTTTAGACACTGAATGCCACAGTATGCATGTGGTCAGAGATCTACTTGTAAGTGCTGCTTCTGTTAGGCAGTTTTACTGCGCCCTCATTTAAACCCTCCATCCTCTGTGTGGGTACCAGGCTCCATGCGGTGGCAAAAATCTTCACCTAGTGAATCATCTCTTCACCAGCCAAGAACCATCTCAAGTGGCTTGGGGAACTGGAGCTCTGAGGGAGAGTGCTGGGCTTGATTCCCAATACCACGGAAGACAGCCTAAACTGTCTTTAAAGTGAACTAGGATGCAGATCATTAGCAATAGAGAATTCCAGTCCAAAAACAAAGACACATGGTCAAATGGACCGTCGAACAGAAGAGTTCAGAAAAAGTTTCCTGAGATTACAATCTTTTTTAAAAAGTGGCTCATAACCTGTTAAGACCGAAGTCATGTGAATAAATGAAATAAGAGAACAGAGCAACAACAAACACAATTAGGCATTGGTAGAGAGGATGAAATAGGATGTTCCCAATCAAATATCTTGAGTTTGGATGGTGCCAGGTGGGAAGGGATAGCATGGAAAATCCTTATTAGAGTTAATTACCGAGACTGTTTGTAACACTTGTTTGTTACAAATTCTCCCAGCTACTATCTATTCCCGCCAATTACAACACAATCTCACTTGTTTTCTGAGCTCAGGACCTCTAGTAATCGCATTAGCCTTGTTGTAAGAATCTTTTCATTTCTTGTTTCTAATCAATCTTATTAAATTTAAGCTTTTCATTATACTGCCCTTAAAGATGCCTTTTCCCATCTTTATCAGCTAATTCCCGACACTTACCTATTATATCCTTAAACTCAGTCTCCAAATTGGCCTTTAGTCTTAAGAGGTCAGTCCTTTTATGATCTCCCAGGCTTTAGGCACATCCCACCTTTCAATTGGGGCCGCTGCTGATGTTTATTTCCTAAGTAGAAAGTCCTCTGGGTTCAACTCTTCTAAATCATTACAATTAAGCTCTTACAGGGCCGGCCTAAACTCTCACCTTCTGGAAATCACTTTTCTAGGAAAGGGGGTCCCAGCTTCCCATCCCCCATCCCAGCAGCACATCATTATGCAACCCTTGCTTTTGTTCTGAGTTCTGAGCCTACTTCTCTCCATTTGCATCACGACCTCTCTGGGGGTGAAAACTGAGGCTTTGCCCCAAGTGTTTACCTCTCCACAGTTCGGAACCTAGTGTCAGCCCAGTATACCCTTAAAATTCTCAAGAGAGAGAAAAGTGGAGAAAAGCCTAGCCTAAAGTGGAGTTTTGAGAGTGGTGGGTGTAGTTTTCCCTTTGTTCCTAAATTGGGCGAAATGACAATTTACCCTTTCCCCCAAAGTAAGCAATTTCTTAAGAAATAATATTAAGAACTCTGACTCCTAATTAGTATGTGACAAGTTATTTCTGAAGTCCAATACAAAGTGATTTTGTCTCTAGACTCGAGAGCAGAGTATGAGTGAACACTGGACAAATATGCACACTTCATAAGCTCTAGAGCTTTTTATGCTTTGTATTAGTTTTTAGATTTTTTTTTTTTACCCCACTCTTTCATGAATCATAAAATTGTCTTTGTAATTAGTTTTGGTGTAAAGAAGAATGAATGAGTTTCCTAGGATGTACAAGAACTTTCAGCTTCTCAGAACGTTCCCATCCACTAATAGTAAGAGTTACAGACTACTTTTTGAACACCTGTGTGTCAGGCATAACGGGAGGAATTAAAATATCCAGAACCTTCAATTCAGTGGCACGAGGAGATAAAAGGGATGAGTGGAGGAAGAGATTAAGAAACAGTGCGGTGGGGGTTGGGCTCCGAGCTCGGCAGTAGAGCATTTGCCTAGGGTTCAATCCTTAAGCCCTGCCACCAAACAAAACATCCCAAAGAGCTTAGCTGAAAAGTTTGAAGTGTAGCAGCACACTACCGAGTTTAAATGAGACACAAAGGACCTTAAATTTCTGGCAAATGTGTAAGAAAGGAAGATGACTTTAAATTTTTCTTTTTTTTTCTTTTTAATTTTAAGGAAAAACAATTGTGACATTTGGTAGAGGTGATGGAAGCTGAATACAACAGACTTGTCTCAAAAGGATATTTTCTCTTTCTTCTTCATTTTTTGTGCAGGGGATCTAGAAACTTGTCCATGTTAAGCTCTTTGTTGGACACTTCAAGCCGCTGGAGAACTTTCCCAGTGTGTGTTCTGTGGTCTGTGAGGGAAGTTTGTGTTTTGGAGGCTGCTTTATATGCATAGTAAGACTGCAACTGAGCCCTGGTATAGGATAAATGGATACGTAATTGTGAAGCCAGCCCGTTCAGCTTCTCCTCTTAAGGGACAACCCCATCTCCACCTTTCCAGTCTTTCTCAGTTCTTCAATCGCTTGTGTCCAGGGTTTTACTGCATTGTCAAGGCTTTTCACATTTCTTTCTCTTCCAGACTTCATTTTTGTTGTGGGCCTGAAGCCTCAAACTTCCATTTATTAAGGGGTTCTATCATGCAATAAATTCATCCACCTGTAAGTATGCATTCATTAATTTTTATTTTTGCATTCTTTTTAAAAAAATTGTTTACTTTTTATATAATTATTTTTATTTTATGTGTATTGGTGTTTTGCCTGCATGTATAACTATGTAAGGGTGTCAGATCTTGGAATTACAGACAGTTGCTAGCTGCCATGTGGATGCTGGGAATCGAACTCAGGTCCTCCAGAAGAACAGTCAGTGTTCTTAACCACTGAGCCATCTCTCCAGCCCCTAATTTTTATTTTTGCATTCTTTTAAGGAATGCTCTAAGTAGAGCTGTAGCCACCTGGAGAATGACATTTCTAAAATGAAATTTTAAACCTTGTTTTATGTCTGTACTAAAATACCAATAAATTTGGGAATAAATATATTAAGGTTAAATTAGAGTACTCTGATAGACATGGACAGCAAAGTTTCAGCATCCTTTCCTCATACAAGGCAAAGAGTTCAAAAAGGATAGACAAGGTATGGTCCTAAGAATTAAAATATTGACTTTTAAAGGTTCAGTAAAAAGATATGTGTCCTTTTTTGAGAGGGGTGTTAGGGGCTGTTTCTCTGTATAGCCCTGACTGTCCTGGAACTAACTCTGTAGACCAGGCTGATCTTGAAATCAGAGATCTGCCTGTCTCTGCCTTGAGAGTACTAGAATTAAAGGCATATCATCATCTGGCTGATACATATAACCTTTAAGAAGGGTTGACTCTTAGCTACCCAAGGTCTACTTTTATACTTTGTACATGATTTAAACTCATTTTTCAAAATAAAAGGAGCTAGAGAGTTGACTCAGTGGTTCAAAGCACTTGGCAACTCTTGCTGGAGACCTAGGTTCAATTCCCAGCCCCCATATGGTGGCTCACAACTGTCTGTTACTCCAGTTCCACGGGATCTGATGCCCTCCTCTGGCCTCTGAGTGCACTGCATAGACTGCATGCAAAACACCTGCACAAATAATAAAACTATTTAAAATTAATTTTTAAAGGGACTGGAGAGATGGCTCACCAGTTAAGAGCACTGTCTGCTCTTCCAGAGGACCTGAGTTCAATTCTCAGAACCCACATGGCTGCTCATAATTGTCTACAGTTCCAGTTCCCAGTTCCAGGCAAACACCAAGGCAAAAAAAAAAAGTTTAAAAAAAATTAATTTTTAAAGTGATTAAAGGTGTCACAAGCTCCCAGCACGTGGAAGACAGGAGCAGATAGATCTCTGAGTTAGAAGCTAGCCTGGTCTATAGAGTGAGTTCCAGGACTACCAGGGCTATACAGAGAAACCCTATCTCAAAAAAAAAAAAAAAAAAAAAAAAAAAAGCTCATAAAATTTTATTGAATTAAGGAAAAGTCTAGTCTCAACTTTATCATTATTCTGTCACTCTACCTTAATCTCCTGAGAGTGCTAAGAGCTAAGATTAAGTGAGATTGGGCTGGGCTGGAGAGATGGCTCAACAGTTAAGTGCACTGACTGTTCTTCCAGAGGACCTGAGTTCGATTCCCAGGATCGATATGTCAGCTAACAACTGTCTGTAATTCCAAGATCTGATCCTCTTACACATGCAGGCAAAATACTAATTCACATTAAAAAAAAAAAAAAAAAAAAAAAGATTAGGTAAGATTGGGCTTGTTTGGGGAAATATAGCTAGACATAAACATCAATTCAAAGACTACCGGTGTGCCGGACTCATCATGATTGCTGTATAATTAAATTTGCCAAGACTCTTGAAATTTTTTGGTGTTGATACTGATTATTTAAAAAAAATGGCTAGGGGCTGGAGAGATGGCTCAGCGGTTAAGAGCACCGTCTGCTCTTCCAGAGGACCCGGGTTCGATTCCCAGCACCCACATGGCAGCTCACAACTGTCTGTAGTTCCAGTTCCAGGCAAATAAATAAATAAATAAATAAAGTTTAAAAAAAATGGCTAAAAAGTCAGCAACCAATAATAATAAGACTACTGTATATATAAAAGAAACCATGTTTTGGATAATGTGTTTAAGTTGTGTGTAGGCATAACAGTTTTCCAGCCATCAAACCTGGAACAATCACTGTTATAGACTATTATTTTAAGATACATTACATTTGATTCTGCTGTGGAACATTGTTTTAGTGATTGTGTTAAAGATTCATTTTTAGTTTTTAGTTTTTTGAGACAGGGCTTTGAAGCCTGCCCTGGAACTTACTTTTTAGACCAGGCTGGGCTGGAGCACACGGAGATCCACCACTCTCTGCCTCCTGAGTGCTGAGATGAGCCACCACTGCCTAGCTTTCTTTCTTTTTTTTTTAAGTGTTGCATTCTTTTATGTTGCATTTGTTTAATTCTATGAAGCTGTGTTACTTTGCCTGTCTAAAACATCTGATGGTCCAATAAAGAGCTGAATAGCCAATAGTGAGGCAGAGAAAGGATAGGTGGGGCTGGAAGGCAGAAAGAATAACTAGAAGGAGAAATCTAGGAGGAGAAAAAAGAGAGGAGGAGGTCTCAAAGGGCCAAACCCAGCTACACAACCAGCAATGCAGTAAGAAAGAAAGATACACAGAAATAAGGTAGAAGTCCAGAGGCAAAAGATAAACAGGATAATTTAAGAAAAGCTTTCAGGAAACAAGCCAAGCTTAGGCGGAGCATTTATAAGTAGTAATAAGCCTCTGTGTAATTTATTTGGGAGCTGGGTGATGGGCCCCCAAAAGAGCAAAACAATCAACAACAGATCACCCTGGTTTTCTGTCATCTTAAATTTCCTCCTTTCTGGCCAAGGCCCTCTCAGTAGCCATCACTATCTAACAGTTGAAAAGCAATGTTCAGGACTGGGATGTGACTCAGTTAATAGAGTGCTTACCCACTACATGCTAGGTCCTGCTAAGGTACTGTATTTGATGCCCAGCTTAAAACTGGATCTAACAGTGCAGGCCCATAATACTAACACTAAGTGAAGGCGTAGCTGGTGATGGAGCATGCAGTTTGGAGGCAGAGGCAGGGGGATTTCTGTGAGTTCAAAGCCAGTCTTGTCTAGAGTCCCAGGACAGCCAGGGCTACACAGAGAAATCCTGTCTCAAAAAACCAAACAACAACAATAAAAAGAAGTGAAGGCAGGAGAAAGCAAATCACCCTTGCTGACATACTAACTTCAAGGCTAGCGCAGGGTATGTGAGGCGGTGTCTCAAACAAAACAAGCCAGGTCATGATGACTCACTTTTAATCCCAGCACTCCAGAGGCAAAGGCAGGCACATCCCAGAGTTCCAAGACTACTCAGAAAAACCTTGTTGAAAAACAAAGCAAAAACAAAGTATCCATGGAGAAAGTTTGTTTGTAAAGTAGACCTTCACTGATTAGTGTTTAGATCTATGGAGAAAGTTTGTAAAGTAGACCTTCACTGATTAGTGTTTAGATCATCTTACCTTTGGTCCTGAAACTAGTGTTTACAAGTGTTAGGAGTGAAGAGGACTGGCTATCTAGCCCAGTAGTTGAGCCTTTGCATTAGCACAAACTTCAGCAAAATAATGAAAGATAAACCAAACAAAATGGGGGGGGATGTTTGAAATGTGGATCTTTTTCATGAGTATATTATTTTCTTCATTTTGCATTCTTGAGGTAGGTTCTCCCTGTGTAGCTCAGGCTGTTTTTCAACTGGTATTCACCTGTATTAGCCACTCTCCCAAAGGCTATGATTTCAATTCTGTACCACCATATCTAGCTTTACTTTTTATCTGTAAACCTCTCTTTGGAGGGGAGGTGTATAAAGGCAGACTTCCTACTTAGGTTCAAAGATAACGATACAATTTATACACTCGTATATCCCATTGCCTATTAGTTATCTTATTCTAGCTGTTTAATGAAGAAAGTTAAAGAAATGAGGGCTGGCTAGGACTGGAGAGATGGCTCAGTAGTTAAGAACACTGACTGTTCTTTCTGAGGACCTGAGTTTGATTCCCAGCATCCACATGGCAGCTAACAACTGTCTGTAATTCCAAGGTCTGACACCCTTATACAGTTATACATGCAGGCAAAACACCAATTCACATAAAATAAATAAATGTTTTTTTAAAAGAAAATAAGTATTCTTTTTAAAAAAAGAAATGAGGGCTGGCAGGAGAACGCTCTATTAAAAACGTTCTCTCTCTCTTTTTTTTCTCCTGTGTATTTTGGGTTTTTTGAGACAGGCTTTCTCTGTGTAGCTTGACTGTCCTGTAGAGCAGGCTGGCCTTGAACTGAGAAATCTGCCTACCTTTTTCTCCTAGTGCAAGGATCAAAGGTGTGCACCACCACCACCACTCAGTTTTTCTTATTTTCTAAAAACACGCTATTTGATTATAATACCCCACAAATTATTACTTGTATGAAAGAAAAAGTCCATCTCTCTTTGTTTCTGTTGTTGTTTGTGGCAGGGTATTTTTTAATTAATTATTTAATTTTTTATCATGTATACAGTATACAGAAGAGGGCACCAGAGGTCATCATAGATGGTTGTGAGCCACCATGTGGTTGCTGGGAATTGAACTCAGGACCTCTGGAAGAACAGTCAGTGCTCTTAACCTCTGAGGCCTCTCTTCAGCCCCCCATAGCAGGGTCTTTTTATGGTAGCCCTGCTACCATAGCTGCTTGCACTCACTAGCCTAGATAGCTTTAGATAGTGGTAATTTTCCTGACTCAGCTTCCTGAGTGCTGATATTAAAGGAGTGCCCCATTTAACCTGTCTTATATAAAAATAAATTTACTTAAAATGTTCTGAAGTCTATGCTAAGATTAAATGTGATCAGTTTTCCTCTTTTTCCAATTATTTTGAAGAGTTCAGCATGTTGCTGACTGTATTCCTCAGAATGGGGATTAATTCAAATTTCCTGTAGTTGGTTAGGCATGTATATGTGCTCTAATCTGAGAGGATTCCAGAGTTCCTTTAGCTGGCCAGATCTCAGTGCATTTCCTGACTGGTGTGAATATGCTGATGCCATTAAGCATCTTTCTATCTGAGTGTTGTCTATCAGAAGTGCTAGTTCAAGCAGGAAGATTAGAGAGAACTGTTGAAGCTATAAGGAGAAGTCCATTTCAGAGGGCAGTGTTTGTAGACTGGCTCCTATGTAATCTCAAATATGTCCTTCATACCTCTCAGTTACCTTAGCTCAAATAGAGCTGATAATACTGACCCAGCAGATTCACAGTGTTGATCTATGGATTTTCAAAAATATTTATTTATTTATTATGTATACAGTATGTAGAAGAGGGCACCAGATGTCATTATAGATGGTTGTGAGTCACCATGTGGTTGCTGGGAATTGAATTCAAGACCTCTGGAAGAACAGTCAGTGCACTTAACCTCTGAGACACCTCTCCAGCCCCGATCTGTGGATTCTATGAGATTTGGTTTTGGTTTTGACACAGGAGCAGGCTTGGTAGCTCAGGCTGGCTTCCAACTCTTGAGCCTCTTGCCTTAACCTCTGTAGTCCTGGGGTTATAGGTGTATGCCACTATCCTGGATTCTGTGAAAATTTTTGAAAACTACAACATAATTAGGTAGTTTTATGTGCAGCCAAAACATTAATGCAACATTTTTCTTTTTTATGTGAATTAGAACTATATCAATAAGACAGTCTTTGTAAAATGCTATGTACAAAGTCCTCTGATGTTGAAAACTGTGCCTCTATGGTAGGATTGTGGTAACATCCTAGAAAGCTTCTGTCTTCTAACTCTGCTACTGTTTCCTTGAATTGTTTATTGTTGTTATTGTTTTTTTTAGCTACCTGATGCTAGGCTTCTTGCCTCATGTCTGAAAATATTTTATTGAAACAAGGTCACCAACAGTTCCTTTTTTGACAGGTTCCAAAACAGCAGATTTGCTTCATTGTTTGCTAGCTGACCTCAATTTCCTTCTCAAAATACTTAGCATTAACATGAGTAAAATTCAGCTGGGAATTGAGTAATAATGTTCCTAGACGTGAGACAGCTACATAGTATATCCAGTGAGTATCCAGTGGATGCTAAATGCTGCTGCTACTGAATTTTTTGTTTTATTTATTTTGTTTCTAGAAACAGGGTTTCTCTGTGTAGCTTTGGAGTCTGTCCTGAAACTTGCTCTATAGACCAGGGTGGCCTCAAACTCACAGAGATCCCCTTGGCTGGAATTAAAGGCAGGCATCATCAGTGATTTTTGTTGTTTTAACAATATTTACTAAAAAGCCAAACAAACAAGCAAAGCCTCACAAAACAACACCACCAAAACAAACAAAACCCAGTAGTTACTAAAGTCTTTCTTTATAGGCTGAGAGTGTACCCTCTCTGTATAGTACTTTCCTAGGATATGTGTAAGACTCTGGTTCAATCTCCAGCACTATGAAATAAATAACCACCCATCCCCAACCTGTCCAATTGTGAAAAAGTATGTGGAAACCCAAATGCCTACATCAGATATAAATAAATAAATAATGTGCTGAATCACTATGTAGAATTTCTGATGTGTGAAGTAGTTTGAATGAGAACGGCCCCCATAGGCTGATATATGTGAATGCTTTCTAGCTAGAAGGTTTAAGAAGGATTAGGAGATGTGGCCTTGTTGGAGGAGGTGGGTCATTGGGGCTGGGCTTTGAAGTTTCAAAAGTCCTCTCCTCTCTCTCCTCCCCTCTCCCTTCTCTCCTCTCCCTCCCCCTCTCCTCTCCCCTCTCCCCCTTTCTCCTTCCCTCTCCCCTCCCCCCTTCTTCCCTCTCTCCATCCCTCTCCCCTCTGGATTCAGTCCCTGTCACCACCATGTGTGGTGACATAGCCCTCTAATCTCAGCATTGATAGTACTGGAGTTTGAAGCCAATGTTTCCTGCGTATCAGTTGAGCTGCATCCCTGCTTATTTCCCCCACCTCCTTTTCAAGCCAGTTGGTTACCAAGGATTCTTAGGGAAAGAATCCAAGCTTAATAGAGAAAATTCAGTATTTCTTCCCTGTCTCCCACCAAGGTTTTGTCTGGCTGGCCTGAAACCTACAACCCTCTCTGCCTTAGTAGTCTTCTTCTTTAAAAATAGCAGGTGCAGGCTGGAGAGATGGCTTAGAGGTTGAGAGCACTGGCTGCTTTTCCAGTGGTCCTAAGTTCAATTCCCAGCAACCACATGGTGGCTCACAACCATCTATGATGAGATCTGGTGCCCTCTTCTGTATGCTGTATACACAATAAATAAATATTTTTTTTTAAAAAAAATAGCAGGTGCTATCATATTTGTCAAAAACTCACAGTTAAACCTGGAGCCAAGGATAGTGGCAGATGTCTGGATCTCAGGACTTGTGAGCCTAAGGTAAGAGAACTATAAGTACCAGGCCAGCCTCCTGAAGAACAGTCAGTGTTCTTAATCTCTGAGCCACCTCTCCTGCGATTTATTTTTTCATTGTGTATACAACATTCTGCCTTCATGTAAGCCTACCCACCAGCAGAGGGCACCAGATCTCATTATGGATGGCAGTGAGCCACTATGTGGTTGCTGGGAATTGAACTCAGGACCTCTGGAAGATCAGCCAGTGCTCTTACCCTCTGAGCCACCTTTCCAGCCTCTTTGCTTTTCTTAACTCGTCATTTTATGGCAGTTTGGATAAATGTGTAGTTGGTTTTGTTTGTTTTTTGTTTTGTTTTGAGACAGGGCTTTCCATGTAACAGCTCTGGCATCCTGGAACTCACTCTGTAGACCAGGCTGGCCACAAACCCACACAGATCCACCTACCTCTGCTTCCCAGTGCTGAGATTAAAGGCATGCTCCACCACCATCTGGCAGCCGCATCATTTTTAAAAACTAATCTTATGCTTTCATTGCTTCTCATCATGCGCTGACTTCCTTAGTTCAGAAGTCACACTGTTTCAGTCATACTAAACTAAGTACATAGGGTCTCAACCTCAGTAAAAGTGGGTAAGGAGAGGCTGGTGAGATAGACCAGTGCTTAAGAGCATTGGCTGCTTTTCCAGGCCCACATGGTGACTCACAACTATAACTCTAGTTCCAGGGGATCCAGTTCTCTCTCCAGGCCTCAACAGGCATGAGGCACAGATGTACATGCATGTAAAACACCTATACACATAAAAATAAGTAAATAAATAACAAATAAGCGGTCAAGGAAGACCTCCTTAGAAGATTGCTTGTTTAATCTTTTTCAGTCATTTTTATAGTTTACGATAAGCATTCTATCTTTAATTTTTTTTTTTTAAAGATTTATTTATTTATTATGCATACAGTTTTGCAGAAGAGGGCACCAGACCTCATCATAGATGGTTGTGAGCCACCATGTGGTTTTGCTGGGAATTGAACTCAGGTCCTCTGGAAGAACAGCACTGGAAGTCAGTGCTCTTAACCTCTGAGCCATCTCTCCAGCCCCTATCTTTAATTTTTAAAAATATTTACTTATTTCACTTTGTATATATTCATGCTTGGCTGCATGTAGGAAGTGCCTGGGTGGACCAGAAGAAGACTAAATATAGAGTTAAAGATGGTTGGGATCCACCACGTGGGTGCTGACAGCTGAATCCCAGTCAAGAGCAACATGTATCCTTAACCACTGAGCCATCTTTCCAGCATGTCATCCTTATAATATAGAAAATTCAGCCCATCATAACCCCATACATAGGTAACCAGATGTGAACAGTAGCTAGTATTTTCTAGCACGTAGTACATGTACCAACATATACAACTTAATCCTCATAAATTCATGTTCCTACTAAGAGATGAACGAATGCAAGATGCACAGACGAGGCTAACAACTTGATTTGGTCATGTATTGTTAGAGTTTAGAGCTGGCCACTGAGTCACACCCCCTGAGCTCTGACGTCAAGCCACGCCCCCTGAGCTCTGACGTCAAGCCACGCCCTATTTAAAGCCAGGTTCTCATGTGCATCTCCCTCTCTTTGTTCTTTCTTGGAAGCTCTCATCTTTCTCTCCTTCTTCCCTTCTTTCTCTCTTTCTTCTTGCTTCTCTGCTATTATAGTCATATTCTTCCTGTTAATCACAACCGTATTCATCTGACAATAAAGCTCTTTTCTACATAGAAATAGCAGTTAAAAGTCTCCTGCTATCCGCTGATGCCCTTCTGCCGCGTTCTTCATTCCCACCTGCATCCATAAGACTCCACCTCCAGATAACTGGGTATATGCGGACCATGTCGAAATGTGCACAAATCCTAACATGTAGCTCCTAGGTGGAAATGCCAGGGTTTGAATCTAGCACATCCGACTGTAGATATCACCAGGTACGTTTCTACCACGTCACTGTGTACTAACTTGTCTGTATACACAATCAGAAGAGGGTGGGTTTCTGCCAGTAACTGCTTTAGGTGGCTCACATATAAGATCTGTTTGGTGGCTACTAGATTATTTTGCCTTTTTAGAATTCTTATGGAAAAATGCTTAAAGATCATTAAAAAGATAAATTAGATAATTATATTTTAATAGATACATAAAGGTTTGTATAGGTTTTGTTTGTTTTTTAGATTTATTTTGTATATACACAACAGAAGAGGGCACCAGATCTCATTATAGATGGTTGTGAGCCACCATGTGGTTGCTGGAATTGAACTCAGGTCCTCTGGAAGATCAGCCAGTGCTCTTAACCTCTGAGCCATCTCTCCAGCCCCAGTTTGTATAGGTTTGCAACTAACTTCACTATTTGTCTTAATGTAGTTTTTGCCAGGTGGTGGTGATGCCTTTAGTCCTAGCACTCAGGAGACAGAGGCAGGCAGGCATTTGTGAGTTCAAAGCCATCCTGATCTAAAGAGTTAATTTCCAGGACAGCCACAACTACAGAGAAACCTTGTCTCAAAACCAAAACAATAAAATAGGTATCAATTCAGCTTTTGCTTTTAACAAACTATGTGCTGCAGGCAGGTGGCTAAGACCCTATGACAGTACTTTCGGAAATAATTATAAATAGAGCACAAAATCTGGGGAGCCTTTTTCCTTTAGTGTAGCCAGTAGGTAAGTTAACTTTCTTCCTTTCCTCTGTCTTTTCCTGGTACTGAGACTGTTCTAGGGCTCAGCATATACAAGACAAGCATCCTACCACTCAGCTACACCCCTAGTTAAGAGTGTCATTTTGAAGCAGAATCTTTTGAGGTAGCGCTTTTCTTCTCTAATGTATAATTATCAGTTTTGTAAGCAGCTTATCCAGCCATGGCAGGTCAGTGTGGACAGTGTGAGCCCCTGCCATCCATCATCTTTCTCTGCCAGATCATCTTACCTGGAGCTACAGGAACACAGTTTCCTGAAGCAGTCTTGTGTTAGGATTACTGTGGATAACTTTTCCTGATGTTGAATTAGTCTTTGGGCAGCTTCTTATCAGTCCTGCAAGGGATTAAAACACTGGTGTCAGCTCATCTGGGGCAAGACTTAGTCTACTTCTGTGTCTGTGGTAGCTGGTGCGCTCTCAGTATGGAGCCGTTAATGTTCTTAATGCAGTGGTTTGTTTTTCAAAGTACTTTCTTTTCCTACAGCAAACTATTTTAGTCTTACTTTCCTGTCTGAGAACTGAGATAATTTACAGACAAGTACACATGCATACACACACTTCATTTGTAGAATGATTATTATTTCTTAATCCTTACTAGGTAAGATATTCTGCATCATGTACAAATAATTAATAGCTTTTAAAAATCCCCAACTATAAAGTGACTATCCAGGGGGCTGGGGGGCTGGAGAGATAGATCAGTGATTGGGAGCATTGACTGATCTTCCAGAAAACAGGGGTTCAATTCCCAGCACCCACATGGCAGCTCACAACTATCTTTGATTCCAGTTCCAGGGGATCTGACTCTCACACAGATATATATGAAGACAAGAATACCAATGCACATAAAATATAAATAATTTTTAAAAAGTAACCGAAGAGACTATCCAGGCATTAGACAGAACTCAAAGTTTCCAAGGAATGAGGACCTTAACTATATTATTTTCTTTTTCATATATCCCTGGTTAGCCTAAAATAACTACGTAACCAAGGATAACCTTGATTTTTTTTTTTTTTGAGACAAGCTCTCATGTAGCACAAGTTGTCCTTGAACTTGCTCTGTAGTTGAACACAACCAAATCTTGATCGTGCCTCCACCTACTCAGTAGGTGTGTGGCACCATGTCTGGTTTGTGAGTGCTGAGATGCTGAGAGTTGAGAACCCAGGGTGTTGTACATTCGAGGCAGGCACTCTTAGCTAACTACATCCACAGCTGACCTTGAGTTTTTGGTCCCTCTGCTCTGCCTGCCAAGTGCTGTGATTACAAACCTCGTGCCTGCTGTGCTGGTGATCAAACCCAGACCTTAGCATGAATTAAAGGAACACTTTCCCACTAAACTCCATTTCCTTCCAGCCCTGCCTTTAAATCCTGCTTTTTGCTGTAATCTACTGAATTGAGGGTCCAGTGGGGTGTCAGTGATTCACGTCAGGCAAGAAATCCAAGAAGCCACAGAACTGCTTTTGGAGGTAGAATCAGTCACTTGAAAAAATAAGTTTTGTTTTTTTTTTTTTTTTTTCTGATTTGCATGCCTCCTGTGTTGGATCCTATTGATTTGAAAATATCAGCTAAGTTAGTTCTCTTTCCTTCCCAAGTCCCAGAAGGCAATGGTGCCTGCTGCTCTTTTGGAGACAGTTTTGCTGGAAATCCAGGGATAGCCCTGGAACTTGCATGGGCTAGCCTCAAACTAGCTGGGTCAGCCTTGGACTCTTATCTGCCATTACAAGTGCTCATCTTTTGATTTGAAAACATGTTACTTTGGTGACTCTCTGGATAGTAAAAGTCTAGATGGTTCCCTTAAAACACTTTTCCCTGTAAGACTTCCAGTTTGCTTTTTAGATAATTAAAAAAAAATTTATACCTGTGTATATGTATGTCTGCCACATGTGTGCCGGTTACTATGGAAACCACAAGAATGTGTTGGATCTTTTGGAGTGTTTGTAAGTTGCCCAGTATGGGTGCAGGGAACAGAACTAGTGCCCTCTTGGAAAAACAGTAAACTAACTGGAGAACCATCTCCAGCCACTCCAGTTGTGTTTAAAGCACAGAATAAAATGGGTTTCTTCCCTCATGCCAAGTCAGGCTGAGCCTAAGGTGAGAGGCTGTAGCCATTGCCTCTCTTGTTATGTACATGAATACCTAATCCTTTCTTCAAATGGATGGGACTCTCTTGTTTGGTGTTTTTAATGGTGTTTTTATTTTCGATTGATTCTTAGGAAAGGTCAGGAATTAATGTATGCCAGATACAAAGGCTCTTGCTTAAAAAAAAAAAAAAAAAAAAAAAAAAAACCTTAAATTCCAGACTTTCCAAAAACTTGACCAAAGTGCACATTAAAGGCTAAGTCTTTGCTCCCAAAGGGACCAGAGGCAGATTCTTTCTCCCTCCATCCTTACCTGTCCTCATACCAGCCTTTCTGAAATCTCAGACTTCTCACCAAGGGCAGGCTCTTTTCATCCAAAGCTTTCCATTTTCGTCTGTTTGCGGCCCTAAGAAGATTGCCACCAGAAAACTGAGTATTGTGAGCTCACACAGAGCTGTGGGGGAGGGGAGGGTTGGCCTAGGGAAAGGACACTCTCCTCTGCAGGACCTAGTCACCCAGCTTCCAATACATCTGCATCACACTGGGGGGTCCCACCCCCTTTTCTATGTCATTGGTCCCCATTTGTCCCCAGTGCCCAGGGTCTCCAGCCAGCCTCCTTTGTGTCCCCTTTGTCCTGGGCCCACATTCCTCCTTGAGTGCTGACAATTATCATTTATTTGGTTCCTTTTAGCTGGGTAGTGAATGCTGAGGCTAGTCTTTCAGACCTGCCATTCAGCACAAACAGGGGCTTAGCCACCAGCTCTTTGACTGACCTCCAGCTGACTGAGACACTCCTCAGTGAGGGGCTTGGAAGGGCTTCAGAATCAGATTTCTTCTGGAGTTTTCTTTGATCTGGAAACTGTCAGGAAACAGTTAAAAAATAATAAAATTCCTCCAGTAGTTCTGAATCTCTCTTCATCTCTTAAGTATCTTTGATCTTTCTGTCTTAGCCAAAACAAACACTTTTAGAAACTCGAAGACCTTCCAATACCCTTTACTATCTGTAAATTAGAGATGGCCACTAGATTCTGGTCCTGGCTGAAGGGCTTAAGTAGTGAATGTAATTTCTAAGAAATAAATGAATTTCCTGTTGGTTTCCCATAATTTTCTCAAGTGGGGTCTTATATGTTTGAAGTTCCGGAAGCCCTGTATATTGTGGTATCAGGAAAATGGAATTGCCTTCCAATTCGATATTTCCTTAGACTGTCGTCACTAACCCCTTCTGAGTCCTTGTATAGCTAGAGCACAAGACAGTGCAGTGACCTCTACTGGACCTTCCTGATAGCTTCTAGAAAATTCTGGATTGGGAGCTGTCATCACTGGTGGAAGGATAGACCACTGAAATCAGATCATAGCAGGCGAAGAAGTCCCAGGTTTGGTCCTCAGGAAAATCAATGTAGGGGGGAAAAATGGACGGAGGGGCAAAAAGGAGGAAGGAAGAGAATGAATAAATAGTAAATAAATAAATTAAGAGATCAACCATTCAGTTACCCAGGGCTATGAAGTTTATTTGGAGGCACAGTCAGCTTCAAAGTCAAGGCAAGGACAGGGGAGGGAGATACACTGGATAAAACAAAGTTTACCATTGCTGGAGACCTAGGCCAGATGGGTCAGCAGGTCAACCTGACATCCATGTAAAGAGAAAACTGACCCTACTGAACTCCACATGAGTGCCATAGCAGACATCTGTCTCTCTCTCTGTCTCTGTCTCTCTCACACACACACTATAGTACAATAATAAAAAAAAAAAAGAACAAAACCCAAGTCTCTTGAAACTAACATTTCTCTAGAGAAGGACCAAAGATCCACCTATAGACAGACCAATCCACTGGATTAATTTGGAAAAAAAAAAAAAAAAGAAAGAAAAAGAAAAGTTTTGAGTAATAAACATTGAGGAGGATTTGAAGTTTTAAAGGACTCTCTGGATAAAACAAGTGTTGGAGAAGAATGTTCTAGAATGCCACAAAGGAACCCTTAAAGAGGAAGTAACCTGGAGAGACAATTTTATTTTGTTAGAAGATTGTACTGTAACCCAAACCTGGCTAGCTGGAAGACAGGGAAAGGAGCCCACTTAGGTTTTATTCTGATGCTAGTGGCAACAATGTCTCATCCTATTGGTGGGAGCTTGACCAATCTGATGTAATTGGCTAATTTACAGTTTGCACAAAGGAGAAGTGTGTGATAGAGAAACACCTCAGAATCATTCAGGGGTTGGGCAATAAGTGCATACACACTACATACAGCTTCACAGAATGAGTGTGATTTTGGTTGAAGAAGAAGGAGATACTTGTTATTTTCAAAGTTCTAAATTGAGACTAAACATACCTTTTAATGTTTACAAGAAGATGGGGAGACGGGGTTCTTTTTTCAGTAAGTTATTAAACATAGGATTTGATGGGTTCTGACAGGCTCTTCAGTAACATGCCATGGCAGCCTGAGAATGAACTTGTTATCCTTAGAAAAGAGGATAGAAAGCAGAAGCAATGTGGGAATCAATATCTGGGTATTCTATTGTGCCACTAATTAAAATAAGAAAATTCACTCATTCATTTTCACTAACCATATTTGAAGATGTCTGAAGCCACATGCAACTGATGTTGCACAGAGGCTGGTGATGGACAGCATAGGTATTAGATACTGCAGAAATGTCTCTAGAGATTTTTTGGTGGAAGGAATAGCCTGTCTAATCATAATATCATAGTTGAGGAATAAAGTAGAACAATGGCGGTTGTTCTGTTCTGTTTTGTTTTGTTTTCACACAAGATTTCTCTGTGTAGCCCTGGCTGTCCTAGAACCAGGCTGACTTTAAACTCAGAGATCTCTTTTTCTGCCTCCTGAGTGCTGGGATTAAACACTTGGGTACACCAGCAGTTCTATCTGGCTGAAATGAAAGTTACCTAGGAAGAATTTTCTTACCCAATTTCAACCTCACAGAGATCTTTACCTTTTTCTTATTTTTTCTATTCATTTTTGGAGCATTCTTGTAGGGGGATTATGTTGTTACATTGTAAATAATTGTCCTGTCTACTGGCTTAATAAAAACACTGATTGGCTGAAGGCAGACAGGAAGTGTGGGCGGGGCTACCAGACTAAAAACTCTGGGAAGAAGAAAAGCAGAGATGCCAACATACACAGAGGAAAGAGCACAGCCATGTTGCTCTGAGAAAAGGTACCAAGCCACATGACTAAACAGATGAATGGAAATGGATTGAGTTAAGATGAAAGAGCTAGCAATATGTCTGAACCATAGCCCAACAGTATAAAATGATAATATAAACCTTTGTGTGATTATTTGGTGCTATGTGGCAGTGGGGCTGTGAGTGGGTCTGAATCTCAGGGTTGGGCTCAAAAGTCCAGGCCAGAAACTTCTTATTACACATTTTCATTCACATTTATAGATGACTGGATCTGTACTGGGTCTAGGTCTCTTTCCTAAGCTTTGGATCATTGTGTAGAACATTTCAGAGCTTCATCCGAATGGCTTCACCAGTACCTCAAGCCTCAAGCTAATATATCTAAAGTTGAATTCACCATCTCTCTCCTCACATAAACTGTAATGCCTGAATCTCAATCACCTAGAGAGACCACTGGAGACAGAGATGTCTGAATGCAACGGCAAGGTTTATTGTCAGCACAATACAAGCCTAGGCAGGGAGCTTGTTCCTCACACATGCATGAGTGTGGTGCAGGGAAGAGCTGAGCACCCCAAGTTACACAAGCTTTTTATAGTGGAAAACCACAAGGCAGGGTTACTTGGGGTCAAGGGCTCAGATGTGCTGTGAATGAACTCATGCTTAGTGACTTTTTATAGCTTAACATTCCTGGACCCCACCTGGGTGGTGTGGCTGGCAGGTCTGAGGGTTGCATTATCCAGATGTCTTTAGATAGCACTTAGCTCATTCTTTCTTGGAACTGGGCAAGTCCCTGCCAGGAACGTGAAACTGAACTCTATTTTATCTCTATGGCTACTAAAATACAAAATAGGGTTTCTTGAGCTAAGTTTACTCTCCATACAAACATCTTCCTCTGTTTCCATCTTAGTGAAGACCATATCCTAAACAGTTAAAGCCCTGAACTTAGAGAATATACAAGATGCTTGTTTCTCTTCTTCAGTCCTTCCCTAGAGGACAGTGTGCAGGAATCACTTCTCTGTTTTTACCATGTGGGTCTTGGGCATCAAACTCAGGTCATCAGACTTGGGAGCAAGTGTCCTTCCCCACTGAACCATCTTGCCAGCTCCAACCAGCTTCCAATCCAGCACTTCAGCACTTCTCTCTCCTCATACCTAGCTGCGATTATAGACATGCCTAGGTCATTTTCCCCTCTTGTAACTGATATAGGAGCTAGCTCACAAATCCTGAAAGATCTCATCTGGAGTAATGAGTTTATAAATTGTGTTTGGGGCTACTCAGTGAGACTGTCCAATAGGCAAGTGATTAGAGTTGCAGACAGTGCTTGGTCCTTGGAAAATGTGGGTAAAGAGGAGAGGTGTCTAATAGGACAAGAGAAACACAAATATGGGAATACAAACATCTGTTTTAACTCATTTTTTAAAAAACTTTATTTATGTATGTATGTATGTATTTATTTATTTATTATGTACACAGTGTACAGAAGAGGGCACCAGATGTCAACATAGATGGTTGTGAGCCACCATGTGGTTGCTGGGAATTGAACTCAGGACCTCTGGAAGAACAGTGTTCTTAACCTCTGAGCCATCTCTCCAGCCCTTAACTCATTTTTTTTAATATTTATTTATTTATTATGCATACAGTTTTACAGAAGAGGGCACCAGACCTCATCATAGATGGTTGTGAGCCACCATGTAGTTTTGCTGGGAATTGAACTCAGGTCCTCTGGAAGAACAGTCAGTGCTCTTAACCTCTGAGCCATCTCTCCAGCCCCCCCCCCTTTTTTTTTTTAAAACCATCTTTATTTGGTACCTTCTGTATGTAAGGCATACATGTATGTATGTGGCTTTGTGATACACTTGTACATGTTGGTGATCAAAGGACAATACAGGAAAACTCAACTTCAGACTTCATTGACTCGTTTACTCTTATCTTTTACTTTTATCTCATCCAAACCAACAGCAACAATAGTAATAACAATAACAACTGTAATAGAGGCAGGAGCGACAGAGTGCCATGGTGGTCACTGCTGGGGGCTAGGGTTCATCTTGCACCTTGGCTCCTGCCTACTGCCCTCCGGATTTGCACTGATCATTGATGTAGTGATGTCTTTCTATATGCTGTGAATATTATTCTTTAAATAAAAGAACTGTTTTGGCCTGTGGTGTGTGCCGTAGCAGTAGACCAAAAAATCAAAGCATAGACATAAAAAAAAAAAAGAGAAAGAAAAGCAATTCAGTCACACACACACACACACACACACACACACACACACACACAAATCAACATATAACAAACACAGGTGAGCCTTGGGCCACGTGGCAGGACAAATTAACAAAAATGAGTTAAGATAAAAGAGCTAGCTAACAATATGCCAGAGACATAGGCCAAACAAGATAAAATTAATATAAGCATCTGAGTCTTTTTTGGGGGGTCCAAAACAGCGACAGGTGGCTAGGTCTGTGAGTCTAGATCAGATGGTCAGAGTCAAAAACCTCTAACTACAGATGGTGCCCAATGTGGGGTGCCAAGTATAGTACAAGTTTTAATTATAATAAAAGAAACTCAGAGCCAGATATCAAAAAAGGCTAAAATATAAAAAAAAAAACCCACTAAAGTCAAATCTTACTTAGTTATTTTTAGCCTCATTTTTAGTTGCTTTTAATTTTTGTTATTTTCTTAAGCCTGTTTTTAATATTTCTTTTCACCCAGCTGTATCTTATTTAAGTTAAGATTAAAGGTGTGAGCTACTCTATAGTCAGCCTTAAACTCACAAAAACATAAAAAGACCTCTGTCTCTAGAGTTATGAGATTAAAGACATAGATCACCACTCCCAGCTTTTCCTGTGCTAAGATTAAAGGTACACGCTGTTAAAGTCCAGCTGTTTGGTCTCATACTCAAAGATCAAAAACTCTCAGATCCATATCTGCCTAGTTTTTGACTGTAAGTTAATCTCTTGGTAGTTTAAGTTTTATTAAATATATAACATATCACCCCAGATCATGATTACTTGCCTCAGTTCTTCAAACTTTTTAAGAGCTTGTACTTGACTCTACTTCCACTTCTGAGTTCAGAAGCGGGTAGTGGTGGTGAGCAGCATACTGGAACATTTAGTTTAGTGTTTCTGTGGAATATTCTGCCTGCCTTCTGTAGCCTGATGTTCAGCTCTAATTTTCTTCCTTCTTTCCTTTCTCTTTTTTATTTCTTCTTTTCTTTTTCAAAAAAGATTTATTTATTTATTAATTTACATATTTTGATTTCCTGAGACAGGGTTTCTCTGTGTCAACAGTCCTAGCTGTCCTGAAACTCATTTTATAGACCAGGCTGGCCTCAAACTCACAGAGACCTGCCTGCCTCTGCCTCCCAAGTGCTGGGATTTAAGAAGATTTATTTTTTAAAAATTTTGTGTATGTATGTGTGTGTGCTTAGATAAATACATGTGCTCAAGGAGTCCAGTTGTATCAGACCCTCTGGAGCTGTAGTTATTGCTGCTTGTGAGCTGCCTGATGTGGGTGCTGGGAATTGAACTTGGGTCCTTTAAAAGAGCAGTAAGTGCTCTTAACTGCTGAATCCTCTCTCCAGCTTCTGGTATTTTTTCTTGTACCTATGCACTTGTTTCACAAATGACCTCTTCCTGGCCTTGCTACCATGTTTACCATATAGATTCCACCTCCCTTTGCAATGATCTGTAGGTGGACTTTTTTGTCCCATCAATCAGCTCTGTTCCACCAGCCAGCTCACATATAACCACATAAGAGACTTATTGTTAATTATAAATGATTGGCTGATAGCTTAGGCTTGTTACTAGCTAGTTCTTACAACTTAAATTAATCCCTATTTATTAATTTACATGCTGCCACATGGCTCATGGCTTATTAACTCATTTTTTATATATTCTGCTTCCTCTGGCTGGTGACTCTGTCCTTCTTTTTCCCAGTGTTCTCTCAGTCTGGCTCTCCCCACTAACCTCTTCCTGCCTAGCTACTGGCCAGTTGGCTCTTTATTAAATCAATGAGAGCAACACATATTCACAGTGTACAAAAGGGTTATTCCACAGCAGTGTTCAAGCTTCTGTAGTTGGTGGTTACCTCCCAGATGAAACTCTGCTATGATAGAACACTTGTCATACTTAGAGTAAAAAGTGATAACAGATTAATAATCAGAATGTTTCTCTAAAGGAAAAGGAACACTATTTTCTTGAACATCAGAAGACACTATTTACTCATCAAACTCTGTCAAATAGAATTATTTTTTTAAAGATTTGTTTATATATATGATTATTTGCATATGTGCCTGCATGACAGAAGAGGGTATCAGACCCCACTATAAATGTTTGTGAGCCACTATGTGGTTGCTGGGAACTGAACTCAAGACCTCCTAAAGAGTAGCCAGTGCTCCTAACCACTGAACCATCTCTCCAGCCTCTAAAGAGAATTATTATTTTAAAAATGATTTATTTTTATTTCATGTGCATTAGTATTTTGCCTGTATTTATGTCTGTATGAAAGTGTAAATTCACTTAGATCTGTGTAACACATGGTTGTGAGCTATCATATGAGTGCTGGGAATTGAACCTGTGCCCTCTGGAAGAACAGCTGGTGCTTCCAACCTTTGAGACATCTTTCTAGCCCCAAAGAGAATTGTTTCTAAGGTATAGAACATTTGAAAGGTTTCAATCATGGGTTGAAAGTTAGCAGGCAGGAGTCTAATACAGCGGTGCCTCTAATCTCAGCTATGTAGGAGCCTGAGGCAGGAGGATCATTTTATCCCAGGAATTTGGTGATAATCTGGGACAGTGTCATGAGGCCTTACCTCTTACACAGATAATAGCAGTGAGTCATGGTGGTACATGTCTGTAATCCCAGGACCAGGAAGATGAAGACAGGGCAGATTGAGGGCAGCCTGGATTATATACAAAACCCTCCCTCAAAAACAGCAACAGCAACCACATAAATCCTCCACACAAAACAGAACTTCTAAACAAATAAAATATACTCTTAAAAATAAAAGAAGAAGAGGTGGTTGCAGAGATGACTCAGAGGTTAAGAGCACTGGCTGCTCTTCTAGAGGCTGCTCTTCTAGAGGTCCAGGGTTCAATCCCCAATAACCACATGGTGGGTCGTAACTATCTATAATGAGATCTGGCACCCTCTTCTGGCCTTCAGGGGTACATGCAGACAGAATGTTGCACACATAATAAATCTTAGAAGGAGGAGGAGAAGGATGAGGAAGAGGAGAAGGAGGAGGAGGAGGAAGGTAATAAGAAAAGGGGCTAGAGATAAAACTTAATAGTACATATTGTTTCTAAGTATATATGAGGCTGTAGGTTCAATTTTTAAAGTTTTTTTTTTTTTAAACTTTATTTATTTATTTATTTGCCTTGGTGTTTGCCTGGAACTGGAACTACAGACTGTTGTTAGCTGCCATGTGGGTGCTGGGAATCGAACCCGGGTCCTCTGGAAGAGCAGAGGGTGCTCTTAACTGCTGAGCCATCTCTCCAGCCCCTGTAGGTTCAATTTTTAGCACTACTAAAAACACACAAAACCAAACAAAAGCCAGGAGGAAAGTTAGTTGTAAATTTCCTAGCATATACATGATGATGAGAGGCATTTGTGGTCTTGGGTGAGAATGATTATTTTTTGTCTTTCCAGCTGTACCAAAATCCGCTCCCCCCCACCCCCCAGAACAATCAGCAGCTGTGGCTTTAACAGTCAGAACTCAAGGTCTTGTTTAGTGGACTAGGGCTTACTGTTGCTAATAACTCATATGGTGTTCATATTAGAACTGAGTATGAGGCTGGCATTCAAGAACAGTTCAGGGGTTAGTGGGTGTGAATGGCTTTAATGAAAGATGACACTTCACACAAAATACTTCAAGCCCAGCTGCTGGTGGAAGAAATCCATCTGGGAATTAGCCCCTCGGGAGTATAAAAGCTGGATTAGTTTAGATTGCCATAATTGAATGAATCTGAAGTGTAGGGTTGCATGGTTGTCTAGTATGAAAGAAGATATTAATCGCAGTTGTAAAGTAAATATACTTTAAAAATGAACTGAGACTTGTTTTGGGTGTCAAGGTGATTTCTAATTACTCATTCAAAAAAAAAATCAAAAATATGGAGAAGCAGGTGGACAAAATGGCTTAGTAGGTAGAGGGGCTTGCCACCAAGCCTGGTGACCTGAGTTCAATCCTCCAGTCCTTCTTGGCAGAAGAAAAAAAAAAAAAAAAACAAAAAAACCCAAAACAAAACAAAACAAAACAAAACTCCCACAAATTAAATTGTCCTATGACTGACTTGCATCATGGCATGTACATGAGTCCTCAGCACCCAACAAAAAGGAAAAATTATACACATATGAAGGAGAAATCAGTCTTGGGAGCATGTGGTGTCTATCTTATATTAGTATTTTGACTTTTTTGTTTAGTATTTTGACACAGGGTCTCATGGATTCCAAGGTGACCTGAAATTTTATGTGGTTGAGGATGACCCTGAATGCTTGATCATTATTCTGCCTTCTGAATGTTGGAATTTCAGGTGTGAACCACTGCACTGGGTTTTTTTTTTTTCTTTAAGATTTTTTTCCTGTAGAACTACTTTTTAAAGAGCATTTAGCCATAAGGGGGCGCCCAGGATCTATTCAACCACAAATCTGCCTGCTGACTGAAAAAGAATTTAGAATTGTTCTTTCCCCTGAGAAAACTACATCAAAAAAGTTCATCTCTAGATTCTGATTCCAAAGGAAAAGACAAACATCAAAAAGAATTTGGTGTGGGCATCCCCCCACCCCCAGGATTAGTGTTACTGTAGACTGAAATTGCACCAGAATTTTGCTTGGTCCTGAGCAGAAAACCACATCAACAGGATTAATGTTTACTCTTTTATAGAAATATTGTCATTTTGTCTTTGGGACAATGATGTCATGAGGCGTAGTTGGGATTTCTTTTTTATAAGGTTCTGTCCATATTTCATTTATTCTTGGGTTAAGGGTAGAGGAACCCAGAATTCCACAGTTTTACTGTCATTCTTGCCTTCTGACACTTTTTTCTTTTGATACAGGGTGTCATGAAGTATAGGGTGACTTCAGACTCACTGATGGTGCGGGGGATGGGGGCCTTGGACTCTTGAAGTCCCTGCTTCTACTTCACAAGGACTGTTATTATAACTGTGTGCCAACACACCCAACCGTGGCACATAAAAAAAAAAAAAATCAATTCTTTGTCTGTTTCCTGGTGCTGAGATTAAAATCTAGGGTCTCAGACATGCTAAACAAGTATCCCAGAACTGAGCTGTATTCCAAATCACTCTTGATCAAATCTTAGGTTTTATTCTTTACTGTGTTAAGGATAGAGGGTGAGGACAATACTCAGTTTTGTTGGATGGATTGGAATAGAGAATCGCATTCAAATACAGTGGCTGTTCCAAGACCCAATACTGAGAAGGACAAGAGACTAGTCACATTTAGAAAGGTGACCACAGCTTGGGGGCCAGACAGAATTCTCACTGTTTTCATCAAAGGTTCTACCACAACATGCATGAAGGTATTGGCTCCTTCTAGCCTGACTGACAGATGGCCTCGGGACACAGCAGAGACAGAAAGACATGTCACATTGTTGTTGCTGAAGTGGGTGTTCTATATACCCATGTCTTGGATCAGAGCTGGATGAGACTTGGTCAATCATTCTGATTCTGTCTCAGCTCTCTTCCTGCAAGTGACGAGTGTTGGTTTGTGTAGATCATAGGTCTCAGCATCCTGCCATTTATTCTGTTCTGTTGTTATTTAAACAGAGTCTCACTCTGCAGCCCTAGCCTGGGCTCCAACCCTCTATTAGACCAGACTGACCTTCAGCTTTTCTTCATCCTCTTCCTTTTGCCTCTCAGGTGCTCATACTATCTTTTTCCCCCCCACTTAAGACTCTGGGTTCAGTCTCTAGAACCACAATAAACAAAAACAAATACTTCCCATCCTCCATTTTCCTTAAATATACATTAAATCCCACGCTGTAGAACTGGTTCTATAAATTTGTTTGCTTATTTATTCATGTATTTATTTTAGGTGTCAGTATAGACTCATATCCTCACACATGCTCAGTGGACTAGCCATTGAGCTACGATCTCCTGTATCTCTTTATGTTTTTGTCCTAAAGATAATTCAGGGAGGGGCTGGAGAGATGGCTCAGCGGTTAAGAGCACCCTCTGCTCTTCCAGAGGACCCGGGTTCGATTCCCAGCACCCACATGGCAGCCAACAACTGTCTATAGTTCCAGTTCCAGGCAAACACCAAGGCAAATAAATAAATAAAGTTTAAAAAAAAAAAAAAGAAAAAAAAAAAAAGAAAATTACATATAGCCGGGCAGCGGTGACACATATCTTTAATTCCAGCACTCAGGAGGCAGAGGCAGTAGGCTTGCTATGAATTCAAGGCCAGTCTGCTTTACAGAGAAAGCTCCAGGACAGCCAGGGATACACAAAGAAAACATATCTCAAGAAACCACCACACGCACATGCACACACACACACACACACACACACACACACACACGGTATTTTCTTTCACTCATAGAAAAGAATGCAACATTTCTTGGGTTGTGGGTTGCATTATTAGAAGCAATAAGAAGTCATCAAATGGTAGAGAACTAAAGCAGAGAGGAAACGCTCTTAACGTTAGCTTTGGCTCCCTCCTTTCTGCCTTCGGCTCCCTTCTCCGATGCAGCCCCGTGATCCGCTCTGGCTTGTCCTTGTCTCATCTGTTCTGCGGTTTGACCCAGCATCACGATTGCACCGGCAGACTGACTTCTGACTGGCACACACTTGCTTTTTCTTTTTTCCCCTCATTAATCCTTTGCACAGAACAGATGCCCTGGGTGCAGTTTTAGGCTAGAAGAATGTCCAAAATATGTGGGTGTGAATTTCGCCAAAGGGTCAGTTGAATTCAGAGCACAGATACCAGCCTGGAACCAGGTCACAGTTTAATAAAAAAAAAATGCACATTCAGCATGGCATTGTGTTTTTCAAAGAGGTGATTTCCAGCCATGGAGAGCACGGGGAGAAGCAGGCATTGGGGTGGAACCGCCTTGAGCCAGGGCTCTGTCTGTGTACCCTGACTGCTGGTGGGCCAGGGGACACAAATACGCTTGTACACATAACTGTGTTTGGGGAATCACTAGCTGTAACTCGTTAAAAAAGGGGACTATCAAGAAATTCATTTTAAAAAGACTTCAAAATTATGAATGTGGAAAGCTAGAAATAATTCTATGGGGGAAGGTGCCGTCTATATACATAGTGAGAATTGTGAATTTTTCTTGTTCCATGTAAGACGTATCTGTGAACTTTGGAGTAAAAGCATAAGCCTCTTTAGTAAACTTTGTTATTAGTGCCACTAGTTCTCCAGAATGTGTTTGTGTATGTTAATGTACTTGGGGTCATCTGTAAGTAGCAACATAAATGATGTTAGTTTCCTTCCTACGTTATGAGCACTTGTCTGGTTTGTTTCGTGTTTTCAGACAAACAAGGTCTCCCTATGCAGTCCTGGCTGTCCTGGGAACTCTCTCTGTAGACCAGGCTGGCCTTGAACTCAGAGATCTGCATGCCTCTGCCTTCCAAGTGCCGATATTAAAAGTATGTGTCACCATGTCCCTAAATAAGGTTAGTTTTTAAGTTCTTAAGAGAAGTATAGGCCTCGTCCACCGCTGCCGCCTCCTTCTTCTGCTGCTCCTAGTGCTGCTTGTGTGCTCCTTCAGTGCGGACCTGGTGCCTCTTTTGTGAAGCTGCAGCTGAGCAGACTCCGGCGCTCGCCATGGCCGACGAGAAACCCAAGGAAGGAGTCAAGACTGAGAACAACGATCATATTAATTTGAAGGTGGCGGGGCAGGATGGTTCTGTGGTGCAATTTAAGATTAAGAGGCATACATCACTTAGTAAACTAATGAAAGCCTATTGTGAACGACAGGGATTGCCAATGAGGCAGATCAGATTCCGGTTTGATGGGCAACCAATCAATGAAACAGACACACCTGCACAGTTGGAAATGGAGGATGAAGACACGATTGATGTGTTCCAGCAACAGACAGGAGGTGTCTACTAAAAAGGGAACCTACTCCAGGATTTTGTTATAGACCAATACATTGGAAATTAGACAGCCACAATCTGGTTCCAGCACATCCTGACCACTGCAGTATAGTTCTCTCTATTCTCTCATTTCCCTGTCCCCATTTCTTTATTGTCCATAAAGTAACTGGTGTATGTGCACAAGCATATTGCAATTTTTTTTCTTTTTAATTAAAATGGCCAGTGTTCTGTTTTGATTGACGTCAGATGGAGATAGTCTGGGGGAAAGTACTGGTTCTGTGAAAATATCCCCCTTTCTCCATTAGTGGCATGCTCATTCAGCTCTTATCTTTATATTCCAATAAGTTATTTTGCTCTCAGTGTTTTAACAAAAGAACCCAACAACAAAATCCTTGCATATCTTGTTTGATTGGAGAATTTTAATGTTTTTCATTTATCATTGTAAAACCGAGGACAATTTTATACTTTTTTGTACGTAGCTGTTACATGTAGGGCAATCTGTCTTTAAGTAGGGATAAATTACTCTTTTTTTTTTTAATTTTTTTTTGATTTATTTATTTATTATGCATACAGTTTTACAGAAGAGGGCACCAGACCTCATCATAGATGGTTGTGAGCCACCATGTGGTTTTGCTGGGAATTGAACTCAGGACCTCTGGAAGAACAGCCAGTGCTCTTAACCTCTGAGCCATCTCTCCAGCCCCCGGGATAAATTACTCTTGAACAAAATGATTCTAGATAGTTTTCCCTTCGAGTCAAGTGTCTTGTTGTTTAAATAAACTTCTTGTTTAAAATGAAAAAAAAAAAAAAGAGAAGTATAGAAACACTTAGCTATTTGAAGATGAGGAATAAAATGGTATTTGGTAGTTGTAAACATTTTACTTTATATTATTATAGCTAGCTGTAAGGGGCTATGCAAAGTGATTTTCAAAGAATCCACTGAATAAGAAACATGATAATTTAATTTCAGCTAGTCATTTAAAAAATTCAAAATATCAACCAGTTCCTCTAGAAGAGCATGGTTATAAAGAATATGGAATCAGGACACTAGGGGAAGAAATGAAAGACTTCAGTGCTCTGAGTCTGAAGAAGACAGGACTACAGTGTGGGGAGATGCTGTGAGGGAGAAAGAGCAGGCTGCCTGCTGGTAGGATGTGTCCTGGGAGTGGAGGAAATATAAACCAGATAAATTCGGGCTTAGTGTTGGGTTCCCCAAATGAGATAGCCGTCATGGAGGAGCTGTAGGAGAGAGTCAGGTGTGAGGATGTTGTCAGGACAGGATTTGCAAGATAAGCTGTGGCCTCCATTCTGTCCAAACCTTGGGATTAAAAAACTGAAAGCTTAATTTTTTTAAAAAAAGACGATGAAAATCACCAAACAAGTATAGAATTAAGCAAGGTGTGAAATAAGCATTTTAAAATAAGTTGCTTCCTTAAGGATTTACTGAGTTTGATTACATTTAGGGTGATAAGGCC
Organism: Sigmodon hispidus; assembly: GCA_004025045.1. NCBI lineage: Eukaryota > Metazoa > Chordata > Mammalia > Rodentia > Cricetidae > Sigmodon > Sigmodon hispidus. The sequence continues at coordinate 48,056 of PVIH01002269.1, forward strand.
AGCCATAAATTTTCTGTCTTTCTATGTTGACCATTATAGTCTCAGACCCCTGGAATCAAGGGATACTCCTATGACAGCCTCTTAGCAAGTGAGATTTTTGACATATGAGCCACACCTGGGCCCTGCATTCACTTTCATATTTGTATATATAATCTTGTCTCGCTTTTTATGAGTTAGAAGTAATTGAATCAAGGTCAAGAATAGGAACCCTATTCTGCCATTAAATAAAGGGAAAAAATAACTGAAGTACCTGTCCTCTTTCAACAAATAATACTAGAACAACTTCTCTATGGGAAAAAATTTGAACCCAACCCCCTACTTCAGACAGAAATCAGTTACATGAAGATTGATAACTTGGGGCTGGAGAGATGGCTCAGTGGTTAAGAGCACTGACTGCTCTTCCAGAGGACCAGGGTTCAATTCCCAGCACCCACATGGCAGCTCACAACTGTCTGTAGTTCCAGTTCCCAGTTCCAGGCAAAACACCAAGATAAATAAATAAAGCTTTAAAAAAAAAAAAGATTGATAACTCAAAACCACAAAAGCTAAAACTGTAAGCTTTTGCAGATAGCATGAAAGAGGGCCTCAAGGGTAAGAAATATTGATAGAACAAGGCACAGAAGTCTTAGAACGTATAAGGAAAAATGACCATATTAAGACTCTCAGGAGGGGCTGGAGAAATGGTTCAGCGGTTAAGAGCACCGTCTGCTCTTCCAGAGGACCCGGGTTCGATTCCCAATACACACATGGCAGCTAACAACTGTCTGTAGTTCCAGTTCCAGGCAAACACCAAGGCAAATAAATAAATAAATAATACCTAAATAAAGTTTTTTTTTTTTTTTTTTTTTTTTTTTTTTTTTTTAAAAAAAAACAACAAAGATTCTCAGGAAACACTATAAAAAGACTAAAAAGCCACAGAATGAACTGAATGATTGGCAAATACTATTGCCAGTCAATGTCAATAGCCAGCACTGAAAGGCAAGAACTCCAAACAGTAACACTGTCAAAAGTCGCCCTCTAGGAAAAAAGTTCATAAAAGTAGGTGTGCATCTGGATGATGGAAGACACACACCCTCATTTCTAACAGACTACATGACTGATCCAATCGAAGCCACCAGCTTTGCAAAACTAAAGAAGCCTGATAGAAGCAGGGGTTGCTGAGGACAGAGATCAATAGCTTTCTGTATGTCTAGTGGCAGTGTGAACAGCAAAAGCCATTTTGGAAGTGGTCTTACATTTACAAGTGAAGTTGAAGATGTCCTAGGACACGCTAATTCCGCATCAGCAATGTACTGTTTGCTTAAATTATTATAGCTCATTTAAAAAATTTTCAGCCAAAGGCAATTGATTTATTTTTAAAAATTGTGTGTGTGTGTACATGTCCACAAGTACAGGTGCTCACAGAGGCCAAAGTGTCTGATTACCCAAAGCTGGAGTTGTGAGCCTCTGTCTTAGGGCCTCTGTCTTAGGGGCTTTTTTTTTTTTTTTTTTTTTTTTTGCTATTATGACCATGACATTTCTTATAAAGGAAAGCAGTTAATCGGGGCTGTGTTACAGTTTCAGAGGGTTAGTCCATTATCATCATGGTGGGACATGCAGGTATGCAGAGAGACATAATACTGGAGAAGGAGTTGATAGTTCTGCTTCTGGACTGGCAGGCAGCAGAAACGAAGGCCACCCCAGGCCTAACTTAAGCATCTGAAACCTCAAAGTCTGCTCCCACAGTGACACACTTCTTCCAAGGAGGACACACCTACTTCAGCAAAGCCACACCTCCTAATAGGCCACTCCTTATGGCCCAAGCATTCAAACAAGTGAGTCTGGGGGGTGCCTTTCCTATTCAAACTACCACAGCCACCTCCTGTAGATGCTGGAAATACTGATCAGGTCTGATGGAAGAATAGTATGTGCTCTTAACCACTGAGACATCTCTCCAGCTCCCATTGTTCATTTAACAGTGTTCATAGCAGAATTCTTTATGGTAGTCCTCATATAGAAACAGCACAGATACCCACCCGCTAGTCAAACAACAGAGGACTAAAATGTATTATACATATAATTTTTCACGCTACTTTACTTATATGTGTGTGTGTAGGTATGTCTATGTAATGGTGTGTATTGGAGACTAGAGGACAATTTACCAGGGGTCAGTTCTCTCCTTCCATGATCCTGCAAATCCTTCAGATCAAACTCAGGTCATCAGGTTTGACAAGTAATTTCACCCATTGAACAATCTTGTTCGTCATGTTGTATATTTATTAGAAAGAAAATTACTGAGTGTGGTGGTTTGAATAAGAATGTCCCCTATAGACTTATATCTTTGAATGCTTAGTCATCAGGAGTGGCAGCGCTTGAGAAGGATTAGGAGGCGTGGCCTTGTTGGAGTTGGTGTGCCACTGAGGTTTCAGAAGCCCAAGTCAGGCCCAGTGTCTCTGTCTACTGCCGACAGATCCAGAGTAGATCTCGGCTCCTCTCTAGCACCATGTTTGCCTGCATGCTACCATGTTCTCTGCTTGCTTTTACAAGAGTTGCTGTGGTCATAGTGTGTCTTCACAGCAATAGAACACTGATTAAGACACATGGCAATAAAAATAAATAAACTATAGCTCCTAGCAACAATCTAAAACAGAAGTGAAAGCAAAGACAGCCCAGTTTAAAAGTGGGCAGAATTTGACTATGTTATTTAATGACACACATATGTCTTAGTTACTCTCTTGTAATAAAATATCCTGGAAAGCAAGTCAAGGAAGAAAGGATTTACTTCAGGTCACAGTTCCAAGGGCAGTGATAAAGGGACATCCTCCCAGTGGGTAGGATGTCAAACAGTTGTTCATTTTGATTAGCGTGAGAAATGTCCAACATGTGATCATATGTTAATTAATGGGCTACAGCCAGTGTTTTTTTATGGGTAGTCAGGAAAAGAGCACAGCTGAAGAAAATTGGGACAAGGAGCTCCAGGAAAAGGCACGAGCAGACAAAAACCTCCCAGAATGCAGGGAAAATGTGAGGGTGTTTGGGTGTTCATCCTAGGGTGAACTCAGCAGAAGAGCCCTGTTTGGTGTCAGTCATTCTCTTTCTCCAGCTACTTCATGAATACAGAGGCCATGGTGGCGTAGGTGGCTATGCCCAGGGTCAGTAGTGGGACTTCCATTCATCAAGGCAGACCTGCTACAGGCACTACTGAACACTCAGTGTGCCAGTAGCAGAGAACAGCACCAGGTCCTCACTAAGGCTGCTTCAGGGGGATCAGCCAACCAAATGGTGGCAGGCTGATGACATTGGACTTCTTCTATGAAGGCCATTTAATTTTACTGGAATAGGCACTGATAATGGATTTCCCTTTTTGGCATGCAATGCTTTGGCCAAAATTCACCATCTCTGGACTTAAAGAGTGCCTCATCTACCATCACCATGCTTTATACATAGCATTCTTTCTGACAAATGAAAAGTGTTACGTTGGGTCCATATGGAACTCTTACCATGTTCTCCATCATCTTGGAGTAGATTGTTTGATTAAAAACAATGGAATGGGGGCTGGAGCAATAGTATGGTGGTTAAGACTAAGTACTGCTCTTGTAGATGACCCAAGTTTACTTCCCAGAATCCTTATCAGGTAGCTAACAGTCCTTGTCTGTCACTCCATCTCCAGGGGATCTGACGTCCTCTCTGTCATCTGTGAGTACCAAGCATGCACATACATACATGTAGGCAAAGCACCCATACGTGTAAAATAATTTAAAAAAAGAAAAAGAAAGAAGAAATAAATGTAGTCAGAGGCAAGTGTTGTGGTAATTCAGCAATCTAAAAATTGAGGCAGAAGGGTCAGGAGTGAGGTGAAATGTAGCCATCATTTTAAAGATTTACTTTTAACTGTGTGTGTGTGTGTGTGTGTGTGTGTGTGTTAGTGCAGATGCCCTTGGAGCAAGTTCAGAAGAAAGTGTCAGATCCTCTGGAGCTGGAATTACAGGTGACTGTTAGCGGTTTCATGTGGTACAGGGAGATGAACTTGGGTCCATTGCAAGAACAGCAACTGGACTTAACTGCTGAGCCCTCCCTTCAGCTCCCAGTGAGACTTTTTTTTTTTTTTTTAAAAAAACTTTATTTATTTATTTGCCTTGGTGTTTGCCTGGAACTGGAACTACAGACAGTTGTTAGCTGCCACGTGGGTGCTGGGAATCGAACCCAGGTCCTCTGGAAGAGCAGACGGTGCTCTTAACCACTGAGCCATCTCTCCAGCCCCCGACTTTTTTTTTTTTTTTTAAAAAATATTTATTTCATGGCTTTCTTTCCTTTAATTTATAGACAAGTATGCAGATTAATATTAAGAATAATGTTTCCAGGACAAAACAATCTCCCCCAAAAGATTAAGAACAATGTAACTTGAACTTGTTTGAGATTCAGTATTTTATAATTACATTTAGTGACAAGTTTTTAATGATATGATATATTTAGTGTGAACAAAGATGACCTAGGGGCTGTGGTGACTCATGTCTGTAAATCTAGCACTCAGGAGGCTGAATTAAAGAATCAGAAGTTCAAAGCCAGTATGGGCTACAAGAGGAACTCTGTTTCAAAAAACAAACCAAAATAGAGCAAGGGCCTGACATTTGGGGTGGACTTGTAATTATTTGTTTGTCAAACCTTAGTTTTCCTAGGCAGCAAACAGACCCTGGGGCAGAGTTTAGCATGAACAATGTTTACTACGGGGTGCCCTTGGGATCAAATTTGTAGAAAGGTAGGGAGGAAGTTGAGGGAGAAGAGTCTAGCTATGATGTACACCAGCCACAGCCCCACGGCCACAGCACTACAAAGACTCATCACATTGTCCTAAGTTGGCCTTTGATGTCTTAAATTCCCACAGTATATCCATTCCATCATTGGCTAGGAGCCACCCTAGAAGAGTGTGACCTTGGCCAAGACTGCTGACTATTTCTGAAGTAACCCTGAAGGAGCTGTGTGATTGCTAAGGTTGACTGAGCATACTGCAGGGCAGTGCTATTTCCCAACAGTTCTCTGAGCAGCTGAGGGGAAAGCAAGTTCTTCACTGAAGAAGAATCTGGGCGGGGCTTCCTCATCCTTACTCTTGGGTTCGGTTTCTTGGGTATAAAAATCATTTATGTGTACTTTTTAGTCCCATCCCCATACTTATAAAATGCATGCAAACATGAGTATTTAATTTTTTTCAAAATTGATATTGGCTTTGTGTATATGTGCATACATGATGTGTGCATATGGCTGTGCATAAAATGCATGTGTGTGGGGGACATGCATGACATCCCAGAAGCACATTTGGAAGTCCTAGACAAGTTTATGGGTCATTTCTCTCCATCTCACTCAATATGGTTTTAAGGTATCAAACTCACATCCTCAGGCTTTGTCCGGCCATCCCCAAGCATGAGAACTTAATGAGACAAAGGTAGCATATGGTTATTAAATGCTGTTTGTCACTGTTATAATAATCATTAATATTATTAATATTATTCCTACCTTCCTGGCACCTGAATTGAGGATGCATGATACTATTTTCCAGGCTTTGATTTTATTAAGCATAGCTAGGATCTGGTCTAAATGACAAGGAACATCTAGACATTTATATTGCACGTGGATCCTATCAAGCTGCCTTTGCAAAGTTGGCATTTTAAACTTATGTTTCTACAGTGTAGATATTAATCCCTTCTCACAACAGAAAGGAGTTTTATTTATTTTTGGAAATAATGGAAATTTATTTTTCTATTTGCTTTCCCAAGGTCTCACTCAAGGTTAGCCAGTATTTCCTAAAAAACTATGTTTTCTGGCTGATAAAGGGAAAACCTAGGCCTAACATTTTAATTTATTTCCTCGGCAAATGGCATACCATCATACATCTTAACATTAAATAAAAACCTGGCTTCTGGTCTAGAAAAATCAATCACATGAGATGATTTTGCTTATACTTGTTGACATTATTTACATATATATATATGTATATATATATATATTGCTGTGTTGGTGGAAAGTACCCAGTAACCAGGAGAAAGAGGCTCTAACAGTAATAGTAGAGGCTGGCATGTATGGCTGTAGTAGATAAGGTGGGGAGGAAGTCGAGGGAGAAATCCAGCTATAATGTACACCACCCACAGCCTCACAAGGACTCTCTGTAGTGCTGGCATTGACTGAGTGACTGCAGTATTGTGTTGTCTCTTATCCGTGTTCAACTGAACATCCCTTTTGATATTTACAGCGGTTGTACACTCTGCCTCTGTCTCTGTCTCTCTCAAATCTATTGGCCCTGGGGCCTACTTTAACCAATAGAACATGAAGTGACAGTGTTCTAGACTTTATCTTTATGAAGACCCATTAGCGTCCTGGGGAACCAGCTGCCATGTAACATGTCTACCCCGTGACTGCCACGCTGTGAGCATCTGGCCTCTCCACAAGCCCAACCCAGCCACGTGGAGAGGCCATGTGAAGAAGGACTAAATTCTTGGCCAACGGCCCCGCTGATCTTCTAGCTGACACTAGCCCCAATGTGCCTGCATGGGTAAGGCCATTTTGGAAAGAAAACCTGAAGGCAGAATGGTGTCATCCCAGCTGCTGCCACGTGGAATGGTGTCAAAGCTATTCTTGCCAAGCTGGGCCCAAATTACAGAGCTGTGAACAAATCATTTATCTAAGCCAGTACATTTTGGAGTAATTTGTTAAAACAGCAAGAGGCATAATTGACAAATCCTTTCTGGGAAAACCCCACCCCCATGCCCCCACTGTAAAGTATATTTGTCAGATAAAATAATTTCCACAAAACATAAACTATATGGTTAAGAATGGGGTCTACTCTGTCCTGTTACTGTCAGGTTTCTTGTTAGTCTAGTTAGACTCATTTCCGGAACTCGTTTGATTGGTTTTATTAAATTGCCTCCACCTTAGGTTTCTTCTTTTCCTCATCCTTAGTTCTATGACTTCATGACTTCACACTCTGAGACTCGAATTTTGTCTCACTGTTTGCTCAGACTTCTCCCAGCTGGCTGATGTGGCCATGGTCTCGTTACGCCATCATTTCCTTCAGCAACCTCCTCACAGCTGTCTTCTCACAGCTGTCTTGGCTGAGTCACTGTCCTTTTGGCCTTCAGAAAATCTTACTGGCATAGTTTCTAAGGTTCGGAATCCTGAAACTTGACTTTCCCACCACATTGCTGTTTCTAGCTCAAGCATCCTCGTAAATGGGACTTTTCCTAAGACATAGCATGCCCATCCCTGTGATTTTCCTCTGAATAACATGAGCTATTAGGAATCCAATAAAATATTACTTTATTGGTGGAGACTTGGCTCAGGATATTTCTGAGATAATCATCATCAATTAATTATGCCTCAGGAATTCTCTGATAGGGTTACAGAACCACTAATTCTGCTTCCACATCACTTTAGGTTCATGAGAACACACCTCTTCTTGAGCATAATTCATTCCAGAAGAAACTTGCTTCCTAATATACAGTCTACTCATTTCTGAAGGACTTTTAGGTATAGAGAATATTAAAGGAATTTGTTCTCAGCATTTTTCAAACCTCTTTCAATTTTAGCTGCTGCTGCTGGCCATCTGTTTATTCACTTCAGAAAGAGTTCCAAACATAACCTAGAGTCATCATGAGTAATGCTAACAGGCTCACTGGAGCATATGCTATAACCTCAGCCTTCCCAGGATTTTCAAGGCGCTTTAGCAAAAGCTTCATGCCATATTAGGGACCCACTATCCTGTCTTACGGAAGACATAGTCAAAATGTCCTGAAGCCGAGCATGCTATCTGGGGGAATAACAAAAATAGAGGAGCTGACTTATGTATGTGACAGGCCAGCTGTAAGCCTCACAAAACACAAATTCCCATGATGTAAGGTCACTGGTCCCAGGGCAAAATGCCGCTGTTTCCCCTCCCACCTCAGTCCTCTCAAATTGGAAAAGTACTAATTATCACAAGCTTCTTAATTGCATGTCTAAACACTTTTGAAGGAACTATGACTTACCTGCCTACTGTACTGCCACAGGGGGCTTTCTGTTTTCTTTGCCGACACCCCTTGTTTTAGAAAGCTCTTCTATTTCTGTGGCTCCAATTCCCAGGTCCCGCTTGTTCCATGACAATAATAGTATATGAACCAGGCTTGAACATTCATGGAACTCCATTGTATAGACACAAGATTGGTTTATGTGTGGTCCATCGGTACCAATAGAACCCATCAAAGACTAAAGTGATAGATTGTGATTGTATAGGATTTCTTCTGCAGAAGCTGCTACATTCAGACACCACATGGAATCATGGAGGGTATTCTTCCCAGCCACATAAAGCCCATCTTCTTCTTAAAACCACTCTTTTAACATTTTTTATTAGATTTACTCATTTTGTTTTATGAGTGTTTTGCTCACATACATGCATGCAGTAAGGATATATGATGTCATCTGTAATATATGATATTACAGATGGTTGTGAGCTGCCATGTGGGTGTTGGTACTCAAACCCAGGCCCTCTGCAAGAACAGGAAATGCTCTTAACCACAGAGCCATTTCTCCAGACCCACCCCCTTTCAAAAAATATTTTATTGTGCAGGTGAGTGTAGTGTCACAGGAGACCAAAAGAGAGTTGACATTATAATCCATTCTGAGTCTCCTGATTTGTGTCCTAGGAACAGAAGTAAGTCCTTTGCAAGAGCAGTATATGTCCTTTTTTATTTTATATATGAGTGCTTTATCTGCATATATGCCTTTAGGCCAGAAGAGGAGATCAGAGCCTGCTGAGATGTTTGTGAGCCATCATATGGTTGCTGGGAATTGAACTCAGGACCTCTGGAATAACAGCTAGTGCTTTTAACCACTGAGCTATCTCTCCAGCTCCTGTGCCCATTTTATTTTAAGAGAAAACTAATACACAGAAATTGAATAGAAATATAGAGAAAATGAAAAGTTTTGTTATTGATCTGTTTCCTCTACTAGAACTTCTCAGAAAGGCAAGGGATTTGCTTTGCTTAAGTTCACTTAAATTGTATTTGTATAATTCATGATCCAAGTCATAAGTGAATAATAATCTATTCTTTTTTCCTTTTTTTTTTTAAAAGTTATTTATTATGTATACAACATTCAGCCTCCACTATGCCTGTGTGCCAGAAGAGGGCACCAGATCTCAAGACAGATGGTTGGGAGCCACCATGTGGTTGCTGGGAATTGAACTCAGGACCTCTGGAAGAACAGTCAGTGCTCTTAACCTCTGAGCCATCTGTGAGAAAGAGTCTCATGTATCGTGACATTCCATGTTGGCTTCAAACTTGCCAAGGATGACCTTTGACTTCTTTTATATATATATATATATAAATACTTATATATATTTATTTTATGTGAATTGGTGCTTTGCCTGCTTGTATAACTGTGTAGGGGTATCAGATCTTAGAATCAGAGACAGTTGTTAGCTGCCATGTGGATGCTGGGAATCAGACTCAGGTCCCCAGGAAGAACAGGAAGTACTCTTAACTGCTGAGCCATCCCTCCAGCCCCGACCTTTGACTTCTGATTTTCCTGCCTCTACCTGGGATTATCAGGCATTTAGGGTTTTGTACATTTCACACAAGCACTCAACAGCTGAGCAACATCCCTGGCCCTACAGCAGTGGTTCTCAGCCACAGGGGCCACATACCAGATGATTTATATTACAATTCATAACAGTAGTAAAAATACAGTTAAGAAGTAGCAACTAAACAGTTTTATGATTGGGGGTCACCACAACATGAAGAACTGTATTAAAAGGTTGCACAATTAGGAAGGTTGAAAACCACTAACCTCAAGGAAGGAGCTTGTCTGTTAAGATTCTTCATCTAAATCTTCTAAAAACAAACACCCCTCCCCCCAAAGAAAATCCCAAAGAACAAACAAACAAAAGCTCTCACTTTCTGGCAGATTTTAGTTCAGCACATATCACTGTAGCTTCGGTCTCTAAAGTACTGGGAAGATAGGTCACAGGGAGGTAACTAGATTTAAGGAGCTCTGGCCAGCATGCCTCCTTAGGAATGCCTTCTGGGAGAGGCAGCTTTGTACTGAGGATAATGTGATGGATGGATCCACTGAGCAGAAGCTATTTCTTACGGGTGTGTCCGAGTGGTGGGAAGGACCATGAACAGTGGTGATTTGGCAGATGATCAGTGATTTTGCGCTTAGTTCATCTCTGAGTCTCAGTTTCAGGTTCAGTGTTTCAATCATCATAAAGAGAACAGACATCATCCTCTACGACTTTCCAGGCTTCAGAATGCTCCCTCACTTTACCTTTATGCCTCTATTTTGTCTTTTCATCTAGATTAGTGATTTTCAGTTTAAATTGTGTTCATTTTTTTTTTTTTTTGTATTAAGCCATCTAAAACTTCACTTGAAAGTATGACATATGTCCACAGTCATATAAAAGATGGCACGTGAGATGCCTGGGAATAGGGTGAATTGTGACTGGAACTATGTGTTACATTTTGACTCTACCTTCTTCTCACAAACATCAGCAAGCAGATGCTGAGACTAACAGCTCAGTGCATGTTTTGCTTAAGAGAGGCCCACCAGCACCGGAAAACAGCAACCCCCCCAAACCCCAACAATACCCCCTAAAAACTGAACCAACATATTATCGAGCCCAACTAACATGAGTCTTTTTTTAAAGGTTTATTATGTATACAGTGTTTTGCTTGCAGGCCAGAAGAGGGCGCCAGATCTTATTACAGATGGTTGTGAGCCACCATGTGGTTGCTGGGAATTAAATTCAGGACCTCTGGAAAAGCTTTCAGTGCTCTTAACCTCTGAGCCATCTCTCCAGTCCTAAAACCTAATTCTTGATGTAAAAACAGGCATACCAGTTTCACTAGAACGTCAGTTTGCTTTCTTCTTTAACAAATGGTAAAATTATGAATCCCAAAGGATTGTTTTTAAGCAAACTTATAATGATTTATGACTTTGGTTTGTATGCTGATTTTATATTGTTACATACTTTTGGTTGTATGGAGATTTCTGAGGTCCAAGGAGGTTACAGTGAGAAAGTCTCAGAAGCCTTGCAGTGGGCAGGGTTTCTTCACCTTTGAGGGTGGAAGTCCTTTGTGTGTGACTGCTAATGTGTGCGGGATGTTCTGCAGCACCCGTCTGCCTGGTGCTTGTCCTCATCCCAACTCAGTTGTCATAGCTGAGTGTCCTCTGGGAGATAAAAGGTGCTTTAAGTAATTTGGGGTTACCCCAGGAACAGAGTAGGAAAAAAGGACTCTCTGGACAAGATATGTGATGTGTGTATATATATATGATGTATGTATGTGTGATATGGATATGTGCAGATGGTGTATATATGATGTGTGTATATGTAATGTGTATATATATAGGGATTATGTATTATGTGTGTATGCATGGTGCATATGTGTATATGATGTATATATATGTGTGCATGTATGCATATGTGATGTATGTGTATATATATGTGCATATTCATGTATGCCTGATGTATGTATGATGCATGTTATGTATGTTGTATTATGCATATATGTATGTACGCTGTATGTATATGTATAATGTATGTGTGTATGATGTATGTATGTATACTCGGGTCAGTCAGGGTTTTGTCTGGAAGATAATAGACCTGGTTAGGTAAGTAGCAGCCACCCCATATATCCATGTAGGAGATGGCTGGTGCCTTTGAGACGCCTCTGTCCCTTCTATTCATTTACACAAGCTATAGCATAGTGGGGCACAAGTCTTGTCTATTTAGGAGGGAGCTTCATTTTGAAAACCCTTACCCCAAGGGTCAGTAAACATTTTTTTTTTTTTTTTTTTTAAGACAGAGTCTCAGAATGTATCCTTGTCTGGCTTGGAATCTGCTTTGTAGACCAAGGTGGCCTTGAACACACAGAGGCCTTTGCTTCTGGAGTGCTGAGACCGAAGGTGTGCACCACTTAAAAAAAAATGTTTTATGTATATGGATGTTTTGTCTGGGTGTCACTGGGACACCAGAAGAGAGTATGGGATCCATAGGACTAGAGTTAGAAGCAGCTGTGAGCCACCATGTGGGATGCGAGAATTGAACTTAAGTCCTCTGGAAGAACAGCCAGTGCTCTTAACCTCTGAGCCATCTCTCCAGCCCTCTGTGTACACTGTTTAATTTCTTTCTTTCTCTCTCTCTTTCTCTCTACGTATATCTATATATGTGCATATATACCTATATATGGATGTTTATTTGACTGTTTATTTATCTAATTCCATAATTCTGAATTTGAAGGGTGATGCTTGTGCGCCCCATTTGAAAATTTGCTGTAGTAGTTGCTGTCGCCTTTTAAAAAGTCCTCTTGGTGTATCGAATGTCATGTTCCTTATTTATGTGTTACTTTCTAAAGATATTCAAGGCAGCACCTCCTGAGACAGCTGTGACAATAATACCCACCCTGACAACACAGGAACAGTGCCAGCCTTCAGCAAACAAAATTTCCTTGGCAGGAGAAAGAAATTAAAGGCTTTTCACAGCCCTTTGGAGATGCTAATGAAGTCCCAGCCTTAACTGTTTGCTTTTTAGTCGGGAAACCCTCTCCACTGAGAACACTCCATGTGAAGGAAGAGACTCCATGTGAGCTGCTTGTACCCTAGCAGGCTTATGAAAAAGGCAAGTCTGAAATCTAGGTGCTATCTCTTCACCCCAGAGAATGCATTTGGGATCCTTTAAAGTCCGCAATCAACTTCCTTAGTTTCATAAATGACTGTAGGAGACAGGACAGTCTCAGGGTAGAAAGCATCGCCAGCATCCAGTGCTGTGCGAACATGGCATTAGCAGTGTGTCATAAATGACTCCAAGCTCTAAGCTTGCTTTTTGCAAATAACTCCATTAACTGTCGTTGCCTTTTTGGTTCTGTGTTCCATAGCAGAATGGAAGAAATGTAATTATTACTTGATGGCTCAATTTAACACTACACCACCTACACTCAGCCTTCACACACATGCCTAACTTCTGATGGCTGGCACTAATCTTTTAAGGAGCCTGTGGGAAGAATCCTGCTTTGTGGGTGTTTTACACCTGGTCATGCTGTTATGTCCATCAACAGGCATAAAGCACATGAAAGTTAAAGCTGAGATGTCCTGAGAAATCCATCTGAGGACTCTTTTCCACTAGAGTAATTGGATGGTACTTCTATTCCGTGGTTTATTTCTGTTTTCAAATGCTCTAAGTCCCATGATCAGACAGGCTCCTAAAACTTCCATAGTCAACACCTTATAGTCTAAAACTTTCTGTTTTTTTTTTTTTTTTTTTTTTTAAACTTTATTTATTTATTATTTATTTATTTATTTGCCTTGTTGTTTGCCTGGAACTGGAACTACAGACAGTTGTTAGCTGCCATGTGGGTGCTGGGAATCGAACCCGGGTCCTCTGGAAGAGCAGACGGTGCTCTTAACCGCTGAGCCATCTCTCCAGCCCCCTGTTTTTTTTTTTTAAATTGCTGCTTTAAAAATCTTAATTGAGAAATTATTTATAAAAAACTCCTTTTTTGATCATTTTTAGAATTAAAAACATTTCCTCAAGACCTATATATAATGGTTTAGTATAAGACATATGGGGCTGGAGAGGTGACTCAGTGGTTAAGAGCACTGTCTACTCTTCTAGAGGACCCAGGTTTGAGTCCCAGCACCAATATGGCAGCTCACAACTGTCTGTAGTTCCAGTCCCAGTAGCTTCAATATCTTCTTCTGGTCTCTGTGAGTACCAGGAACATATGAACTGCACAGACAGATTTTATAGACAAGACATCCATACACATAAAACAAATAGATAAAAAACATAATAGAAGATCACAGGAATTATGTCAAGTTTTAGTAAATGTCATCCATTTGTTATAAGCAATTGCCATAAAATTTATCTTCTTAAGTAAAGTTAGTTTAGTGATAAATTGGGATATAAATTTTACCAGTCAGTGTAAAAGCAAATTCTATAAATTATGATATCTATGTTATAAATCATGATATCTATGTTAAGAGAAGAAGATTTAGAATTTTCTTGTTTATCATGCTAGATAACTTTATATCAGTCTGACACAATCTAGAGTCTTGTGAGAGGAGAAAACCCTAATTGAGAAAATTCCTTCCTAAGACCAGGCTTTAGGCAAGCCTGTAGGTCATTTCTTGAAGGGCCCAGCCCATTGTGGGTGGTGCCATCTCTGGGCAGTTAGTCCTGGGTTCCATAAAAATACAGACTGAGCAAGCCGTGAAGAACAAGTCAGCGAGTAGCATCCCTCCACAGCCTCTGCATTAGCTCTTGCCTCCAGGTTCCTGCCCTGATTATCTTTGATGTTAAAAGATGAAGTAGGGTCCATAAACAAAATAAACTCTTTTCCTCCCAAGTTGCTTTTGTCAAGGCAATAGTAACAAAGACAGTTGCATTGCTTCCAAAAGTCCACATAGAGATCATGAAGGGGTTGCCAGGAATCTCAGAGTAATAACAGTTTAAAATTTTATGTGTGAATGACACTTTTCTCTTTATTATTTTAGTTGTTTTAAAATAAAAAGAAAAATAGATGTGGGGTCATTGAGATGATTGTTTGGGTAAAGATGCTTGGTGCCAAGCTCAACACCTGGAGTTTGGTTGCCTAGACTCACATGATAGGAGAGCATCAGCTCCTGCAAATTGACCTCTGATCTCCCCTTCCCCCCCCCACAGGTGTTGCTACTCTTTAGTACTTGTAACTTAAAAAGAAAAGGCAATTATAATGTATGAAGAAATATGACAAGAAACTAACTTGTTAAAGTTAGTAGTGAGTCTATATCCTTGCCATATTATTTTCTATACACTTCGTATAAACTTAAAACATTTTATAATTTTAAAAGCATTAAAAGAACATTGCAGGGTTGGAGAGATGGATCAGAGGTTAAGAGCACTGGCTGTTCTTCCAGAGGTCCTGAGTTCAGTTCCCAGCAGCCACATGGTGGCTCACAACCATCCTTAGTGAAATCTGGTGCCCCCTTCTGGCCTGCAGGGATACATGCAGGCAGAACATTGTACACATAATAAATAAATCTTTACAGGGCAATGACGACAAAATCACCGTCACTAGCAAAGCATCACTAAGCTTGTGTTTATTTTGTTTCTCACTGGAAACTGGAGTCACTCCAAACAGATTAATTCTTATATGCCAAAAGTTTTCTGTGGCATGGGCCTCCCTACTGGCATAAGAACTGAAGAGCTAGCTGTTTCTATCCCATTTAACAATGCAGCTGCTGGTGCGTGCCTGTACAGTGGTGGTCTATGTGCCCATTGAACATTCTTTTATTGTGTGAGCTGTGCAGCCTACACTAAATATAGGATTATTTGCTGGGATATCAAGCTTCATAGAAATGGCATACTGTACCTACAGTCTACAAATTATATTTCTTTAATTTTTTAAAAACTGTTTTTTCTTTTGTTTGAGAGAAATCCCAGGTTTATTTCAAACCCAGACTGGCCCTAAACTCATGGTCTTTTTCCCTTAGCCTCTCAAATGCTAGGATTATAGTCACAAATCTTTTTCTTAATACAAAAGGTTTATCTTTATATATACATATATATATAGTATGAGTTCTTTCTCACTTTTCCTTAATAAATCTGTGTTCTTTCTGCAAAAAAAAATATGTTCATGCTAATAGCTGTAGCTCTGGTAGGTTTGTTTAAATTGCTATGTAGTATTCTATTTAAATATACCACTATTTATTTATTCCTCTGTTGGTGATATTTGGATTTGATATCAGATACATGCCTCTGAAAAAGAACTTTTCTATGGACTAGAACAAGGGAGTGGGTATATACAGCTTTAGAATTTGTTACACATTTCCAGGTTGCTCTGTTATACAACATTCATTTACTACAATTCCTATTTTCTCCATCTTCAGTACCAGCGGATATCAGCGTTGTAAGCTTTTATCAATGTGATTGTATCTCCTCATTGCCTGAGTTTATATTCTCTAAACATGCCTATATTTATTGGTCATTTTCTAAGTTATTTAAGCTCTTTTATTCTTTTTGTTTGTTTTTAGAGACAGGTTTCTCTGGTAACAGTCCTGGTTGTCCTTGAACTCACTCTGTAGACTAGGCTGGCCTCAGACTCACAGAGATCCTCCTGCCTCTGCTTTCCAAGTGCTGGGATTCAAGATATGTGCCACAGCTGCCTGGTTTATTTAAACTCTTTCAACCTTTCTGGAATTAATTTTTGTGTGTATATAAGATATGAAGGATTGGGTTTTGCTTTTGTAGATCTGTAACAGCTTACCTTAACACCATATATTAAATATTATATTGTGTGTTTTTTGTTTGTTTGTTTGTTTGAGACAGGGTCTCACTGTATAGTTTGTTCTGTAGCACAGGCTGACTTTGAACTCACAGCGTTCTTTTTGTCTTAGCTTCGTGAGTGTTGGGATCACAGGTATCACCACACCCAATCCTGGTTTACCCTTTATTCGCTTGTACTATGGGACTCAGCTTTCTCTAAAGGTCCCTAACCTACCTTGTAAATGAAGCAACAGGAAGTATGTTGAAGGAATTTACCCAATGAAAAGAATTTTTGTTATATTTATTTATTTATTATGTATACAGCGTACAGAAGAGGGTACCAGATTTTGTTATAGATGATTGTGAGCCGCCATGTGGTTGCTGGGAATTGAACTCATGACCTCTGGAAGAGCAGTCAGTGCTCTTAACCTCTGAACTATCTCTCCAGCATGAAAAGAATTTTTTAAATCTCATAAGAAGTAAAGAATGGAAGAAGTGAACCAAGTAGGTGACATGGATTTTGCTGTGCCTTTCTTATAGGTGTGTCAGTGTGGCTGGCTCATCTGCAGCTCACATACCCCCTCCATTCTTTTCATTGCTTTGAAACGGTAAAATAAAGCAACAGAAATACCTACAAGGGAACCCAAATCTTTAGAGAAGCTTATAGAGTAACATTTATGATTAGGTTAGTCTCCAAATACTACTTTCTCAGTGGTACAAAGATGGTATTTCTTTTCTGAAAAGCCTGATGTTTTAGGGAAAAGTAGGAACTGATCCACATAGGCTTGAAGTGGAGTTAAAGGCAATGGAGAGACCACATTCAGGAGAGAATGATGTGACTAGTTCATAAATCATGTTAAATCAGATCACAGAAGTGTATTCAAAGAGTCTAGCTACGTTCAAAGAAAGCTGTTTGGCTTTTGATCATATGTACTTAGCTAAGAAAAACAAAATGCATTCCAGATACAGCCATGCTATAATCTCCCAAAAAACTGTTCTGTTAATCCAGAAAGTGGTAAGAGCTTTAGGCCAATACACTGTTACCATCTGTGTCACGTGTCCCCAAAGAAGAGATTTCGAAGCCACTGAAGAACACTTTCAGACTCTTAACGCTGCGTAGTACAACAGAATATAGTTGTATATCCACATATCCATGTAGTATGTATGCTTACTACATTGCATTTTTTTAAAAAGTCCACAGCAACCGTGCATTGTATTGATAACCTGTCTGATAGTTGATAGTATTTTAGCATTAAAGATTTCAGGATAATTATTTTCCATGAATGGATCAAGGCTGTTCTGGTTTAGATTGCTTTTTCTTTCACCTCCTCATGTAGTTATTTGTTTGCTCATTCACCAACCCACCCATTCATCCTTTCATTCATATTTATTTTGTCAGTCTCCTGTAGTGAGTGTGGCTGGCCTTGAACTCCCAGATCTCCAGTTCCTGGCCCCTACCCCCTCCCGCCACCTGCCTGCCCCAGTATGAGGACTTGGGCTCTACGCTTGTTTTTTCTTGTGAAGTTCTGTTCTTTCTCTGTACTCCAGGAAAGAGCTATAGTCATTATATTTATTTCATTCTTCTTGGGTGATTGATTCCTAGCCCCCATCCCCAGCTCCCAGGTATCCTGAACAGCTTGTAAACTCGGTATCGCCTCCAGAGGGCGCTTGAGTCTCTGTGAAAACCCCCAAATGGCTTCACCATTTACCTTCCAAGGGCATACTTTTTAAAAATTATGAAGACAGGCAAGTTGGAGGATTCTTGGTTGATGTCCTCTGCTCTGTCTCCTTGAATGTCAACTTCAGGGACATGATCCTTATCTCGTCCTTGGCTTCATTGAGGGGAATGCCACCACCCTCTGTCCCTCACCTGTAAGAGCCATGGTGGTAGAGTGAATTGCTTCCCTCGAAGGACTTTTTCTTGGGACCTTGTGGTCCTGGAAATAGTACTCATTACTTCTGTTGCTCCAGGGAAAGTACTGAACCCAAGATGGTCTGGGTTCAGGTACTATAGCAAGGATGGGTCCCAGAGCACCCTTAAGTAAATGTAGAAAGCAAGCCTTAACATCATCCTTGGGAAATACTGTGACTTCAATTTCTAGGCTAGAATAAGTGGAAAGTTCTTCAAAGTCAAACCAAGAAAGGCAGTTTTGACCTTTGTGTCCTCAACTTTGGGAACTAAGCGACATTCACATGGCATAGCTACCATTAATAAGGGTGACCCAAAAGTTAATATAACCCACAGAATGTTTTTCATTGTTCTGTGTTACTTGTTTACCTTTTGTGACATTCTGTGGCTAAGGGAACCACATCGTTCCAGTTATGTGGTCCAATGGCACATTACTAATGACATTCTTTGAAATACAGTCTTACTTTGGTTTGTTTGGCCATACTGGAGACAAACCCTTGTGGGGGGTTATAAAGCGTCAAGGTTATAAACTTCATGGGGCTCTCAGGTAAATGAGGAATTTTTATTAATTCTTTAAATGCAAATGCCGGGTAATGCCTCCTCCCCGTCACACCCCCTGCAGAGCTTCAGGTAGAAAAGCTTTACAACTTTGTCAGCTGGGGGCCTAGTGGGGAAGATCTGGTTGTTCAGAAGTGTTCTATAGTCAGATAGTTCAGCTGAATAGCAAAGACCTTTTAATTCCTAGGTCCTGTCCTAGAAGAACTTGTATCTAACAGAGATGTAGGTCCCCCTCACCTGTCTTCCAGATAGGACATGATTGATAATGAAACCCCACAGGAACCCTGGCAGGCACCCAGAACAGCAGGTAATTTGCTAACCATTGTTTCTTTGACAGCAGTAAATTGAGTGTGATTTAAAGCAAGACCTCTTCATTTTAAATCAGTGGTGCACAGTCCTATTGTAGGTATTTCTTACACACTCCCTCCCCAAAGCTATCGAGAGTACATCTGTCTTCCTTTTTTTTTTTTTTTTTTTTTTTTTTAATAGAAGGAACAAATGTCCAGTTCTAGAATGATATATTGGCATGTGTCAATCATCTTCATATTCTGATTGAGAATATATTTGGTTGTTTTCAAAAAATGGAAAAAAAATTCCCCTGAATCTGTGATCTAGTCAGCATCAGGACCGATTTTATATTTTATCATATCCCTATAAACAGCTTTCCTTAAAATGTGTGCTTTTATTCATCATGTACATATAGCAAGCTGCTGGCTAAAGGAATTGTTTTATATCAGCGCCTCTCAGTCTCTGTCAGTAGTTTTTAAGCTATATGGGTTGCTACCCCTGGCTGGGCGTTAAAGCTCTTTCACAGGGTTAGATATCCCACATATCAGATATTTACATTACAGTTCATAACAGTAGCAAAATTACTAACTTACACAACTACTAGTTATGAAGTTGCAGTGAAAATAATGTTCTGATTGGAGATCACCACACCATGAGGAACTGCAGCATAAGGGAACCATTGGTTCCCCACCAGTGTGGGCATAAACAGTAACAAGTCTCACAAAAACAAATGCTTGGTGAGGTTTTTTTTTTTTTTTTTTTTTTTTTTTTTTTTTTTTTAAAGCTCTCTGTAACCCTGCCTGGTCAGGAACTTGCTCAGATCTTTCCGCCCGTGGCTCCTGTGTGATAAGATGACAGTGTGTGCCTAACACCTGACAACATCCCAGTTGAACGCCCCTGTGCTTGCTCAGTGCCTTACTTTGGTACCTGGTATAATATGTGTAATGCCCAAAATAGGCACTCCACAAAAGTCAGCAGAGCAATGGATAATGACTTTCTTTTTAAAAGTATTTATTACTAACTCATTTGTTTGTGTCTAAAGACAATCTTCAGGACAGGAGTGGATTCTCTCCTAACTTGTTGGTCTTGTTGAGTGTGTATTCGAAGCCTGTTGGCCCACAAGCCTCTAAATGGTTTTCCTTCTGTCTCCCCATAAAAGTGCTGGGATTACAGATGTGTGCATCCAGCTCTTTATGTGGGTTTGGATAAGTGAATTCTGACTGTCAGATTATACAGCCAATACTCTACACACCAAGCCATTTCCCTGGCCAGCTTTTCCTTTTCTGAGGACATTTCTAAGAATCGTCCATGTGTGGTAATACCTGTATATACATGTATAGGATGTCTAATGAGCAATGTTAGGCTCTCCCTCCCTCCCTCCCCCCTCCCTCCCTCCCTCCTTCCCTTCCTCCCTCCCTTCCTCTTTTTCTTTCAGAGTATTGAATATTGAACCTAGAGCTATATCTCCCAGTTCCTCAGTTCCTCTTTCATTTTTTTCTATTTTTCCTTTTTCTCAGACATTCACGGTACATCATATCTGTCCTGGCTGTTCCCTCCCCCCTCCCCCTCCACTGTTTGACTGTATGTCTGACTGACTGCTGACTTCCTCCTGAGATTGTCTTTCTGAGTTACCCATCTTAATTAGAGGCGAATGCCTTTACACCAGACTCCTGGCTTTACATTTTGATGAATAATTATTATACTTAGAACGCCGTGGGCTGGCACGAGGTCACACACTGATGAATGCCCAAGGAAGGTTTACTACCGAGTAAAACACAGAAAAACTAAAACAAGCTGGTTGGCACTGCCAGGCCATACTTGGCTGCCTCTTATGTTTCCCTGATCACCAGAGCCAGAATTAGCTGTGAGTGGGAGGCCGTGCTTTTTTTCCTTAGCTCCCATCCAGTGTTGACTCACATGGGCATTTCAAAAAGGATCCACAAGTCCAAAATTATTTACAATGAATACAAATACTTCAGTTCTAATTTTGGTCTTTTATTAAGGTCTACGAAGGAATTTGTGTACTTGATAGTTAAATAAAGTATTATGGGAACCAGTATCTAAGTCTGACTCTTTTGACTTGCTCCCAGCAGTCATTTCTTAGATATGATATTGAAAGCTTAGCTCTCTGGGAGTTGGTTATTTTCACAGGCGGCGGCACTTTGGTTAAAGTCCCCTCCCACCACAGCACGGAATCAGAAGAGGCTACTTTGACATTTATTTTCCCTCTCATCTCAAAATCTGCTTCTGCTCATTAAAACTTATCTGTATTTTCATAATTCCTTTGACGGTTGTTCTAAGAATCATTTAAAAGAATAAATGTAAACCAACCAGCTCTACCTAGGAGTTTAGAGCTGAGTTTAGCTAGACCAACCCCATCATGACATTGATGCTCTGGAAGGTGGGGACCTTCTGTACTGAAAGCCATCTTACTCATTTGTCCTGACTTTTTCACTAACACAGGAAGTGCCCATGTCATTTCTGACCAGCAGGAAACAATGTTGATGGGTTCTTTTTTTTTTTTTTAAACAGAAAACAGGAAACTGTAATGGCCATTATCTCATGATAAATTATCTAAATTCATACTTCATGATAGGCCATAGAGGATTCTGGGATAATAGAAGGGCCTTTGGTCCTATGGTCTATTTCCACAACGGCCTTTTATCCTCATATTAAACAGTCTAAGTTTACTCTTGGACATCTTACAATATGATGTTTTCTCTGCTAAAGTTGACAGAATTAACCTCCCCTGTTGGAAATGGAAAACATTTCTTTCTTTGTGGAAAAGCCCATGGAGAGTGTCTGTTGTATACCATGTATACTTGATGTCTTGGGCACATGGAGGACGTTACGTACTGACATCAACAGGGTGCATCTTTTTTACTGCCTTCTGTGACAAAGGATGTTGGTATGTGAAGGGGGTTAGGGGGAACTGATGTGGGATGTCTTTCTGTATGCTGTGAAATTCTTCGATAATAAAGGAACTGTCTTAGCCTATGGCAGGCATCTTAGAAGTAGGTGGGGAAACTGAAGCATAGACATGGGAAGGAGGGCAGAGTCAGACAGAGACAGCATCTAGTCACCCAAGAATCAACATGTAAAAGGAACACAGGTGAGCCACAGGCCATGTGGCAGGACAGATTAACGGAAATGGGTTGAATTATGATGAAATAGCTAGCTAGCAATATGCCTGAGCCATAGGTCAATCAGCATAAAATTAATGTGTCTGAGTCATTTTTTGGGGGGGAAAGCAGCCATGAGCAGGTCCAAACTTCAGGGCTAGACCAGGTTAAAAGTTCTACAGGGAACTTTCAGATAAAGCAGACATTATGGAAGAAAGGTTTCCTTTGGTTTGGGGTTTTTGTCAGGCTCTGTTGACATAGCCTTTGAACCTGTGGCTAGGGTGAACAGGTGGTGGAAAGCACTTGTCTCGTGGTAGCCAGCAAGCAAACGGTAGGAGTCCCAATACTTCCTTCAAGGGTGCATCCCTAGTGACCCAAATTCCTCAAATAAAGGTTTTACCACCTTTCAATAACGCTACAGACTGCCACCAAAGTCTTTAACACAAGGAGTTAGAGAAATACTTGTCCAAATTGTAGCATAGGCCTGCTTCAGATCTTGATTTGATCTCCCCCCACAAAAACTGTTTGAAATACTTTTGAGACAAACAGAAAATTAAAACATTGACTAGATAATATTTAAATGATTATTAGTTTTGTCAGATTTGGTCATTGTGTTAGTTACATTAACCAAAACTATTTTTTATTAGAGATATAAACAACTATTTATAGTTGAAATGATGATAAGTTTGATATTCACTTTAAACCAAAAAGAATAAAATAAGATTGGATAAATGCTAATTATTAAAATTATTTAAAAAGTTTTTTTATGTGTGTAAATGTTTTTCCTGTGAGTATGTTACTGTACGACAAGCAGAGGCCAAAAGAGGCATCAGATCCCCTGAAACTAGAGTAATAGATGGTTGTGAACTACCATGTGGGTGCTGGGAATTGAACCTGGGTCCTCTGCAAGACCATCCAGTGCTCTTAACTGCTGAGACATCTCTCCAGTCCCAAGGATAAATGCTAATTATTAAAGCTGTAAATAGTGAGACTTGTTACATTATTTGCTTTAATTTCATGTGTACTTTTAAATGTCACAAAATTCCAAAAATTAGGGGTTGTTTTCGGGGGATTTGAAGGTGGGGTAGGATCTCATGTTGGCTGTCCTGGAATTTACTACATTGATCGGGCTGGCTTTGAACTCACAGAGATGCTTGAATTAACAGAGATATGCCTATCTTTGCCTCCTGAGTATGCAGCCCCATTGCTGGCAAAGATTTTATTTTATTTTTTATTGTTGTAATTGTGTGTACGAACATGTGCATATGTGAGTGTGAATCCCCATAGGCCAGAGGTGTGGGATCCCTAGGAGCTGATGTGACAGCTGAATTTGAGCTGTTATGAAGGAACTGGAATCGAACCCAGGTCCTCTGTAAGAGCAGTAAGTGCTCTTAACCACTGAGCCATCTCTCCAGCCAAAGGTTTTTTTGTTTCCTTGCTTTTATAAAAAGAGCAAACTCTTACTTTTTTATCCTAATTTGTCACTGTCATTTTTCAGAAACAGAAGATATACTATGTTGTGATATTTTACTTATGCTCTAACAAATAAAACTTGTCTGAAGATCAGAGGGCAGAACTAGCCACTGGTTAGCCACAGAGGCCTGCAGTGGTGGTCCACACCTTTAATCCCAGCACTATCAGGTGGAGACAGGAAGTGTCATGGCTGGGCAGAGAAAGGAATATAAGGCAGGAGAAGCAGCAGTCTGAAGAGTCCTAGAGGTAAGCGGTGGCTGTGGCTGCTCCTTTATCTCTCTGATCTTTCAGCATTTACCCCCATATCTGCTCTGGGTTTTTATTATTAAAACCAATTAGGATTTGAGCTACATCTCTGTGTAATCAAGTTCTAACCTATAATACTTTTCATAATAATAATAATACAGTAATTCAATATAATCATTAAATTATAGGACTACAGTAGCATCTTTCTGTATTTTATTACTATTAAATTTCAGATGCCTTGGAAATAGTGACTCTGTATAGCAGGTTCTATTATTCCCTTGTGTTTAAAGAAATTGAAGTTTCCAGGTCAAAATAACCAGCACAATTAATTGTGCTAGCGAAGCCTGAGATTTGGACACATTCCTGTCTAATTCCAAAACCCAAGCTCTTCTCTCTATTGCCCAGCCTCTCACTCTGTTGGTATGTGAGGCCTTGTTAACTACTGGCAGCCACATCAACCGCTAATTAGAGTAATTCTCTGAAAATGTTAATCAGAGCATGGCCCTTTTCTGCAAAAAAAATTCCATTGCACATAGCGTCAAATCCAAAATGTCCACAGAGTCTGCAGTGCCTTTCTTGGGTGACTCCCCTCTTCGACACCCTGTTCAGCCTCCTTTCTTTCTGCTTCCTCTTCGCTCACTCTGCCATGGCCCAGCCAGCATCTTAAGTGTTCTCCCCAGATGTACGAAGCATCCTGCTTCTGCTTACTACTTGGTATTCACTGCGCTCACTTTCTTCTCTGTCGCCTGATTTCTGCAGTTTTGTCTCAGGGTCTTTTCCTCCCTATGAAATCAAACCTCCCAGCACAGTTTACTTCTGCTCCCTGCAGGCATCACTGTATGACAGCTGAAGATGCTTCTCTTTTCTTGTTTATCTTTCTACAGCATAATGCAGATCCCACTGAGGATGAGGCTTTGTCTGGTTTTTTTCACTAGCACCAGGTTTAATGATACATCATGCCCGCTCAATAACATTAGTTGTATCATTGGATGCTGACCTCAGCAGCATCATGACCTGGCTACTTGGGTGGTATACCTCATGCCAGGCAACTATATGACTAGAATGGAATCATTAATAGGGGTAGGCAGCACCCTCTGATACCCTCTTCTATGATGTAGACAGTGTGGGGAGGTTTGCATTCTGCACACATCATATCTCCTTGCCTGATATAAGCAAGTTTCAGACTTCTTTTTGGTCTTAATTTTATGATGAGTAACAAGTGTTAATTATGTAGACTATTGAGTTAGACAAACCAATCTCTCTCTCATGGTAAGTAAAGAGCTCCTTCCTCAACTTCATAAACTGTTTTTGCTTTCGTAATCCCAGACAGCTTGATTACGAAGCTGAGAGGCTCTGAAAGGCCTTTGACTGGAAACTAAGGATTTATGACGGCCGCTGTTTTTCTCCCTGTCTCCTATCTGAGCCTGTAGATGACGGGATAGCCTCTCTGATTTACTGAATTAGTGTCCCCTCCGTGTAGTTTTGGTGCCAGATGATCACTTCCCAATTTGATTATAATCACTTTATAATGAGAATTAAATGCTATAAAAATGACAGTGGTCTTGGCTGGATCTTTCACATTCTTCTTTTTCTTTCTTTCTTTTTTTTAAAACCAAAAAATATCAAGTATGCCAAAAGTTTATACAAAGACTTAGTGTTGTTATACTTTTCTAGGACATAATAATTTCATTATTTTTATGATGTAACCTCTAAACATTGAGATCTTGACTAGGAATTAAAATATTTTTTTAGCGGAGCAAAAAATATGAATGCATTGGTAAAAAACAGTTTTTAATCCTGTGTGGTTTTGATTTCAGGTAGAGTGGAGAGTAGAGCAACCACAGGAATGTACATTAACAAAAGCTATAAGCTAATTAAATAGCACACAAATGTTGTATTGTCTGGGTATTAATGCTCGGAGGTCGTGTCTCAGTTTACAATGGCAAAGGGAAATCATTTGGCAGGGCTCTTTTTTTGTGTCACAAGTTATGCGCAAGTGAAGATAATCAACACTCCTCTCTTCCTTTACCCTGCTGTGAAGAGACTCATAAAGGAGAGAAGCCATGTTTTGCTGATTCTTCAATACTCTATTTCGCTCCTTGGCTCACAGGACCTTGGGCAGTGGAATGAGGGAAAAAGAGTAGATATACATTCACTGAGGGGGAGATTGGGAGTGGGTGGTTGAGCTAGTTAGTTATCATAAGGGACAGGCTGGCCTGGGTTCTGAGGTTTTAGGACCTAACCAAACAGGAGCACTGTGGTATGCCATGTTTTTGCCCCTCTGCCATCTTTAAACAAACACCACAAATGGTCCAAAAGCCCAAGGGTGGGTCTGGCACAGGCAGTTGGGTTTCCTGGTGACGGCAGTCTGTATGTTGGCATTTAGTCAGTGTTTATGGTCAAAACAGCAGACATGAGGTAACAAAGCAAAGAAATGAAATACAAAATAATGACCGTATCATGCAGACACTATGTACTCTGTGTTTCCTTGGGGCTAGAGGAGGGTGAAGGAGTCGGCTGTACTGCATCTGCTTTGGGGTCTTCTGTAGCTCAAGCTTGTTCTATTTATCTGTCCACAATTGCGCACTGTTGAACATAGCTACTGGAGGGCAGTGAGAACCCTGGAAAGCAGATGATGAAATCAAGCAGATGATGTAAGGGATACCTGTCTGGACTGGTGATAGCAGCTGAATGCCAAAAACTTAGTACTGGACATAGGAGCTCAGAACCTACTCAGGTAGCTTATTCTTAAAGGGCTCATGTCATGAGCCCTGTCTTATCTACTTTTCTCTGTAGACCAGGCTGGCCTTGAACTCACAGAGATCCACCCTGCCTCTGCCTCCCAAGTCCTGGGATTAAAAGCATATGCCATCACTTCCAGGCCTGGCATGAGTCTTTTGAAGCCTAAAATCCTACCCTCCCCCAGCCACTTATTTCCCCCAACAATGCCTCACCTAAAACTCCCCAAAGAGTTCCACTATCTAGGGACCAAGTATTCAAACATAGGTGCTTATGAGTATCATTTTCATTCAAACTACTACAGACTTTGTTCTTTTATGTAAAACTCAGTGAGTTGCAGGCCTGTGCTGGGGAACTGAGAGACATTTGTGTATTTTTTTTCAAATGTTCTTGTTTCATGTGGAGAGGAGAGTAGGAATACGTGTCATGGAGCAAAGGCTATAACAATAACATATTCAAGGGTAGAAGACTGGGGGTAGTCAGTGGGCTCATTTCCAGCCTGGGGACTCAAAGGATTGTGTGTAACTGACAACTTTGAGTATGATTGTATATGCTACTTTGTCTGATCTGATTACCTTACTGCATTTAAAAGTTATGTTTACTCTCTCTCTCTGTGTCTATGTGCACAAATGTACATGCCATGGAGCATGTGCGGGACTCCCAGGTCCTAAGGCCTGATAGCAGGCATCTTATCCCCTGAACCACCCCATTTGCTCCCTTACCATAGCTTTTATAGCCTTAATTGAGCTTAATTGAAGAGAATTCTCTTGGTGGTTCATGACTCTAGATCTCAGCCCTTGGAAAGTAAAAGAGAATCAAGCATTCAAAATACATATCAAATTTGAGGCCTGACTGGACTATATGAAACCTTGTTTCTAAACATCAAGAATTGTAAGTTAAGAAACAATTCTCTAGAAAAGAGTTATGAGACACTATGATGAGTTCTACTCTGACAGAGGTATTGCAGAGTAACCCCAAGAAGGAATTCCAGGAAGTTAGTCATTAACTGTGAAGCCGGTAAAGGTACTAGCGTGGATAAGCTTTGAAACTCAGCATAGCCATGGCTGCAGAGAACAGCATGGCATGTTAGACAAGGGATTAAAGGAAACCTATTATGAAATGGTCAGAGAGCAGAGACGAGTGTGCAATCTGTTTCTGAAGATGCCTGAAGGCAGCTTGGAGAAGCTGCTCTGGGTGAAGCATGGTGACTGTCAGGGCTGTGCAAGAGCTGCAGCGTGTTTACTGGAGAGGCTTCCAGTCTTGGGAAAAGAGAGCCTGTTGAGTTCAGGGAAACAAATATTTACTGAATGACGGACACAGAAGGACTGGTAGCCTCCCATTTTACCAAATCCAATCCTTTGTTAACAGTGCAAACTGGAATTAATGCCAGATCCTGCATGTGCGTGCATGTGTGTGTTTGGTTTGAACACTGATACTATTTATCCCCAGACTTTCTCCATTTTCCAGACATCTAGGAATATCTGACTGTAAACATTAAGAATGTAGTGCACATAACAACCAAAGATGTGTGTGATATGGGAAAAAGCGTGGTTGGTTCTAGGACATTGAAGAAAAGCCTAGCACAGATCCAGTAATGACATTTTAACTTTAACTGTAGCTCACATTGAGTAATCCTCATGCTCTAGAAGCGCCATCTTGTCAACCTTCTATATCTCTATCAGAAGTCATGAGAAAGTAGGGGAAATTTTCTAAACTAAGTTATGATATAATAGTTGTAGTGATATTTCACTATATGAGACATATATTGGCATATTTCCCATCTAGATCTCTTGGAAATGGTACAGAATGAGACATATTGTGGACATAATGACTGGTTATCAGGAGTATTGCTTGTTCATAATACCTCATCACCTCAGTCACATGCTAGAATTATATAAAGTAGGATCAGCATTTGACTAAGTGAGAAGGCCCTTAGATGTGCCAGAAATTAGGAGGCCAATGGGAGGAGGAAGAAGAAAGCCTATGCCAGCATGTGAGTGCTGGTGACATGTTCTGAGTCCTTGGATATGTGCTACGCTGTGTCCTGTCTGGAAGAAGGTACAAAGATGGTGCTGGGGAGAAGATATGAGCGGCAGGGGACAAGACTGGGGAACATTTGACGCCATGAAGCTGCTCAGAAAAGGTTCTCCTTGGTTCCCATTTGACTGTTGCCCTGGAGTGGAAATGCATTCCTGTGTGGTAACAGAAGGGAGATGGTGGTACTTCTGCTCCCTGTTAAAGGAGTGAGTGTTCAGCCAGAGGGCAAGGCGGATCTGCATTAGAGCATTAGCATAATGCTCTGCAGCCAGGAAAGGGAGTAGGGAGCAAGACACCAGTCTCTATGGCACCAGAGTTTAGCTAAAGGACATATATTTATGTTTGCCTGTGTGTAGTGCCTGTGATGTCCAGAAGATGGCGCTATATCCCACGACTCTGCAGTTATAGAGGGCTGTGAGCCATCATGTGGGTACTGGGAATCGAACCCATGTCCTGTGGAAAAGCAGCCAGTGATCTTAACCACTAAACCATCTCTCCAGCCCAACATTCCCTTTCCGAAATATTTCTCTCTCCTGTTTCTCTCAGGTCCTCTTGACTATTCTCCAATTGTATTTGTTGCTCTCTCTTTTTGTTATTATTTTTTCTTGGCTTTGTGAGACAGAATTTTTGCTATATATACCAAATGGGCCAAAAATCTTGATTCTCCTGCCTCTGCCTCTGGAATGCTTGCATTTCAGGGATTGCTGAGTGGCTGGTTGCTTGCTGCACTTTTTAAATTCTTGCTAGGGTTTTTTTTTTTTTTTTTTTTTTTTTTTTTTTTTTTTTTTTTTTTTTTTTTTTTTTTTTTTTTTTTTTTTTTTTTTTTTTTTCTAGTTGATTGACAGATGCCAAAATGCCTTATCCTGGGTGATCTTCTCTGTGGTAGACTATGATAGTGACCCGGCTTTCATCATCTCTCCCACTTCTTGTATCCAGATTTGTCCCTGGCTAAGCATTCTTCTCTTGCCCTGGACTTGAGACTTGGGACTGAGCATGTGTAATAACTTGCTTTAGGTAATGATATATTGGCAGAGTTAAAGATGTATCATGAGCTTAGATGGGACCTCCCATTCTTCCTCTTGTGCTCTTGGTACAGAACCATGGTCATGGCCTGGCAGGCTTGTGGGAAGCCAGGAGGGTGAGAGATAATACAGCTAGAGATTCTGGTCTGACCCACAGACCTGCTGATAGAAACAGAGATGTCAAGCTAGAATGTTAATGCCAGATGCTGGCACAAACAGATCCACATTATCTTATGACACTGAGTGTTGGTAATGGCTATTCATCAAGAAGAAACCAACACACCATCTGTTTGTGTGTGTGTGTGTGTGTGTGTGTGTGTGTGTGTGTGTGTGTGTGACTTCCAAACACAGGTCCTGAGCTTTGGCCTCATTTTGTTTGTGTTTCAGACTTGTATATTCAGTTGAGTCCTTGGTATCTCCATTCTATGTCTAAGAAGTATTTCAAACCAAAACATAAGCAACAGTAATAAATAATTTTTAAAAATCAAGACATAACTATTTTTATTTCTAAATCTGTCTTCTCCTTCACTTAAGTAAAGAATATGATCATCTTTTTACTTATTCAAACCAAAAATATTAGGAGACATTCCTGGTTCTCTTTTCTGCCTCCTTTTGTATTTAGCCCTGCTACTGAGCCCTGTGTAGTTTTGTGAGCTATTTAGAATACACTTTCCCCTGCCTTCACCTTTGGCAGTCTTTTCTGCTTTTCCTATCCACCTATTTCCCACTTATCAGCCGAGGAATCTTTCCAAAGAGTAAATCAGACCATGCCTGCCTCCTCTCCAGCTGCCGTGTTCCTCATCAATACCTAGAGTAATCCCAGACTCCTCCAAGGCCCCGGTGTTCGGACCCCATTGGCCTCATCTTGTTGCACATA
The DNA here is from genome assembly GCA_004025045.1 of Sigmodon hispidus. Taxonomy (NCBI): domain Eukaryota; kingdom Metazoa; phylum Chordata; class Mammalia; order Rodentia; family Cricetidae; genus Sigmodon; species Sigmodon hispidus. The sequence continues at coordinate 78,570 of PVIH01002269.1, forward strand.
CCTCAAACACTGGATTGGTTCTTATTTAGGGGAAATTCCACTCACCGTCCCTTTAAATAAGTGTATTTTCTCCTAGCTATTTACACGGCTGCTGCTTTCTCACGGTATAGCTAGCAGCGTAACTCATTGTAGACGGATGCCCATCTCCATCACCCTGCTTATCCTTGCTATGGTGCCCCTATCCTCCAGTGAAAATATCCTGGTTGCTTCAGCTCCTTGGAGTGCTGTTGACCCACTATTTTCTACTATCAGTCTCTTCAGAAGTTGCTTTGCCACAAGAGAGCTGATTATCCAAGCCTGCACCCCTGCCTGGGAGACCTACACTTAGTGTTCTAGATAGAGGCTCATTCACCTCAACAGAAGACTTGATTCTTTTTCCTTTTCTTTTCTTTTTCTTTTTTTTTATGAAAAGCCCAGGTTTAATGGATACAGAGCAAAGTAATGATCCTGGAAAGGTATCGACAGTCATTCTGGACTCTTTGGGTATATGGTATGGATGACAGGGGCCGAGGGAGACCTTTTCATCAGAACATTTGAGACTCCTTGGGTATAGGCTGACGGTTCAAGTCTAGCTGCTTCCTGTAGGCATAGGGGGTGATGTGGGGAAGGGGAAGTCAGAAGTGGGGCGGGCTCATATTCGGCAAGAGGTGTGAGTAGAGGCGTGTCCATCCTAGAGACCTCCTCCTGATTATTTTTAAAGATTAATTTATTATACATTATACAGAAGAGGGCACCAGATGTCATCATAGATGGTTTTGAGCCACCATGTGGTTGCTGGGAATTGAACTCAGGATCTCTGGAAGAACAATCAGTGCTCTTAACCTCTGAGCCATCTCTCCAGCCTATCTCCTCCTGATTTTTAAAGTTACATTTTTATTGATTGTGTGTGTGTTGGGGAGGGTAAGCACATACTGTGGCTTGTGAGTGGAAGTGAGAGGGTAGCTTGCCATAGTCAGCTTTCCCCACCTCCCATGGAGATTCCAGGAATGAAACTCAGGTAGTCAGGGTTGCCAGCATATGTATGTCTTTGCTGAACTATCTCACTGGTCTGCCAGCATCTTTATTTCTCTTCTGAGATGATAGGGAGCTCATTACTTCTGAGCCTTCATACTGTAAGAGAATGGACTTAGGCAGGGGAATGGTCAGTGGATAAAGGTTCTCTGGGCCAAGACTAATGACTTGAGTGTGATTCCAGAAACCACATGATGGAAAGAGACAACCGGTTCCTGCAAGTTGCCCTCTGACCCACACAGACACAGTGGCATATCCATGTCCACCCACATACACACTCATGCACTCTCCCACCAATAAATGTTAAAAGAGAGAGAGAGAGAGAGAGAGAGAGAGAGAGAGAGAGAGAGAGAGAGAGAGAAGAATGCTTTTGTTAGTAATAATGACTCATTGTAGGAAGAAATACCCGGTTCATTATCCTGAGTCTTGGTCCCTGACTCACTCCAGGAAATGATCCTGAGGACTAAAAGGACTAAAGATGTTCAAAAGGAACAGGGTTGGCTGTCCCTGCCAACTCCGAGAATGTGCATGATAAGGAAGAAATGCGTGAGCAAAGGCGTGGGGTTCAGACCCAGCCTGTACATCTGCTTGGTCTATCACTCAGTGGCCTGGATACTTAACTAAGGTTCCTGCCTAAAACAGGGGTGACTGTTGCATCTGTGTTCCCAGTGTGCATCACACTGTCATGATGATGATTCATATAAAATTGTTTTCAGGGAAGATAGCGTTTCAATTTCAGCAAGTCCCAGCCTCTGAGTTTTCATGGACATCATAAGCTAAAACATGGCATCCCCTCCCTCAGCCTGGTGAAATTTAAAAGCTGAGAAGTTGGTGACCGCCACTAGGGCTTCCTCTGCAGTATTTGCAGTTCCCTAGCGCACCTCTTCCACTGTAAAATGCCTTTGCTCCTCTGCGCATGCTCCCACTCAACACCCTGCTAGCGACTGCTGTCCTGGTGCTCACCTTTCTGTCTCATCTACTCTCTTTATTTGGAATTACTGTAATGAGGGCACCCAAACTATACAGAAGGCAATAGATACTGAGCCTGTGGTACAGTGAGGAAATTATTTCTCTCTGCAGCGTGTAATTACTACTTTTGCTATCTTCTTGAGGCAAGTGTCTTTGACACTTAGTAGCCTAAATTTGTACAAATTGTAGCTGCTTAGGGCTTTTTTCCTCCTCTTTTCCATTGTCTTAAGAAAAAAATGGATCAATTTCTTTTTCTTTTTTATTCGCCTTCCTGCCTTTAGAGGAAGAAACAAGGAAAAAAAAAAGTAGGATTAAAAACAACAACAAAAAAAAGTTAAGTCTTACATAGAACCAAAAGTGAGTTTGAGATTTTTGAGGGAAAGATTCAAAAAATGATGATTTGAAAGAGTACATTTGGACCCAGAAAAAGATGGGAGAACATTGGGCTTTCTGAACCCTGACGGGAGTGAAGGCTTTCCTATACCACAGCCACGTGAAGTCATGGGTGTAGCTTTGGAGCCCAATGGATGGGATATTCTATAAAAACTCTCCAGGTCACAAGCATTGGTTCAGGACTCTGAAATAGGGAATGCACACTCTCCTTCTGTTTTTACCCAAAGCCTGAGGATAATTCACTTAATCCCAGGTTGACCTCCCTATAGAATCAGCTTTCAGGGCACGATAAATAAGGCAGGGGAGGGTGGTGGAGTTAATTACTGAGCTTTGGTCTATTCAGTGTACAGAGCACGTGCAGACAGTCCTGGAGTCCTGACATGAGTTGAGGGACTTGAATTCTTTCTCAGCTGGAATGTGCTGGAACTTCCCAACAACTTGAAAGAATGCCTAGAATTTCTTTTCTATTATGGTCACTGTTACTTCTCACAAAGACAAATGAATTCTGGAGTGCTACCATGATTGGATGAGAAGATTCCTGGCTGGCTCATAGGGAGCAAAGCTGGCCAGAATTTTCTAGTATAGACTAGTGAGGGAAACCTTTCTTGGCTTCTTTACACAGATGTTTCAGGCAGAGCTGGTGCAAATATTTAAAGCCAATAGGGTACTCCATGAGTATGATACAACACAGGACCTTGTCAATGGTGGGAAGAGGAATTCTGCTGCCTCTTCCTAGGCATTAAGCAGAACTCAACAACGTCTGCTCTATGGCCATTTCCCAACTGCAATAGCTTTCCATTCTAAAACTCTATCAGTTATTTAGGGACTATATAGCACAGGCATGGTGATGGGGTCTCTTGCACTGAACTTGCCCTTTGATGATGGAAATTAATTTTGTTTCATGAGACAGGATCTTACTCTATAGACCAGGCTGACCTGAAATTCTATGTAGAACAGACTGGTCTTGACCTAACAGATCCTCCTGCCTCTGCCTCCTGAGTGCTGGGATTAAAGACATGCATATCACCATGCCTGGCTGAAAATTTCTTTTAGGTCATTGCAGATATCAAGCTCTGGATGAATACACATACAATATGAGAAACAGCAGAGTAGACTAGCTACCTTCTTTCTGATGGCCTCTCCATCCCCAGTATCAAGCTCAGAGTAGGACTTTCCTGGTTCACTGCCATATTCTCAGAATTAGAACCATGCCAACCACACAGGTGGATAATAGGGAGCATGTGCTAAATTAATGCAGATTTTCAGCTCAACACATCAGACTGAGAAGGGGGTATGAAGCTTTAAATCACCATTATGTGATTGGAGGATCTTATGATTTGATGATCTCCAGTTTTGAAAAATTGGCTTTGCCAGGTAATTATTGTGCAGCCTTGGGAAAGTTGCTTTACTTTTCTTAGTTAACATTATTCATCTTTGAAATGAAGTAATAATGCCCATGTCAAAGGTTGTTTTGAGAAGAATAAATTTAGATTATTAATATGATGGTGTTTGAAACTCTGAAAATATCAATTTTCCCCTATTTCCATCTTTGCCTCCAATCCCATTGTTGTGGGGTTTATGTAACTGACTTCTTGGAGGGTTAGGAAAGGAGAAATATGGGGACGTGGGAGGATAGTATGGGGGGAGCATAAGCAAAGTATAGTGGTACATATGTATATAATGTAACAATTAAACCCATGATTCTGTCTGCTAACTAAAATAATTAATGAAAAAAGAAAGGGCAACTATATATATATCTGTTGCCCCCAAATAGATTCTAAACCATTCTTGGTGTCATAGGACACTTGCTGTTTTGTTCTTACATGTGTTATTTTGTTTTCTGTTTGAGAAAGAAAAGTATATATATATTTTTTTAATATATTTTTTTTAACTTTATTTATTTGCCTTGGTGTTTGCCTGGAACTGGAACTACAGACAGTTGTTAGCTGCCATGTGGGTGCTGGGAATCGAACCCGGGTCCTCTGGAAGAGCAGACGGTGCTCTTAACCGCTGAGCCATCTCTTCAGCCCAAGAAAAGTATATTTTTAAAAGGATTCTGAATACTGAAAAATGGGCTATAAACAATGAAGTTTCAAGTGATGCTTTTCAAGTAGGGTAATAGGGTAATACAATTTTAATAGAACAATACTTGGCCTGAGTGAAAAGTTGGGAAAGGGACAGGCTTTCTCTCTCTCTCTCTCTCTTTAAAGATTTATTTATTTATTATGTAAACAATTTTCTGTCTATACACCTACAGATCAGAAGAGGGCACCCAGTCTCATTACAGATGGTTGTGAGCCACCGTGTGGTTACTGGGAATTGAACTCAGGACCTATGGAAAAACAGCCAGTGCTCTTAACTGCTGAGCCATCTTTCCAGCCCCCTCTTCTTTTTTTTATTGAAAGTTAAAATTTATTAAGCCATCATGTGCCAAATACTCAGGTTCAAATTATTTTCAAAATATATACAGGCATGTAATTAACTTAAAAATGAGAAAACTGGATCAGAAGCTGCATAGTACTAATGAGTGATGGAACCGCATTTTAAAAATTAAGATCATCATCTATTACAAACTGATTTCCCTCAGTATACAATTTTTGGTTGGTTTAATATTATCTAAGACCTTTAAAAAGCACTTGATATCCAATAATAGTGCTCATAACCCTAACAAACTTGCTCATTAGTTGAAATATTAACTGAATCCATTGTTTTCTACCAAATAAGTTAATTTTAAGCAACATAACCTCAGTGACAAACGCATTTCATTGTATATTTAGATGTTGAAGGTCTGGCACTAAATTTTTGCAAGCTGGTGAACACTGACAAATTATTTCTCTCACAGAACTATAACCACACATTCCCAGACAGTATAAATATATGATTGGTCTAACATTAAAACACATCACCACTTTATCGATTACATAATAAAACAAATGATCAAGTATCCGATTATTAAGGGACAGGCTTTCTTACTGTATTTTTCTGAGATTTGGTAAAACCTGTACAATTTGGAGGGGTGCAAATAAATGTTGTTTAATAATATATTTGCTGCATTTTTACTTTAAATGGTTTAATATGATATCTTTTCAAAGGCATAGAACATGCTAATGGGAATGTCCTCTTCTGTGTCCTTAGCTGTTATCAAAAGCTCTGTAGTCACTGCAGGTCACTGCCAGGCAAGTGTCTCAGGATAAATTATCCTGAGCCTGACAGGGGTCTTCTCACAGGCAGGATTCTGCTTGTCATGATGAGACTCTTCTACTTTTCCTTGATTTTTCTCTTCATGTCTAGCAGAGAATAGGCTAGCCCATGCTTTATTTCTCACTCACAGGAAGGAGAACCGGAAGTTTAGAGTCTGCGTATACTGATTATTCATATCTTGGATTCATGTTTTGGAGCAGTGCCCAAGCTGCCTTGCCTCAATGTCATCTCTTGTTCACCTTTCTCTTGACTTGAGCCTACAGCAGGGTGCAACTGAGTGCGTGAGACAAGCACTGCCCAAAAGAAAATTAGGAAGCTGTCCAGGCAACCTGATTTATGAGGCACCGAAAGGCACATCTGACCGAAAATATCTCCCGCACTGGCCTGCTACCAGTACCCGAGATCCCTGATTAGAAGTGCCCATTAAAAGCTTTTCCGTAGACTAACCCTGTTGCCTTGGGCTCATAAAGCTGTTTCCAAGGAAGAATTAGAAAAGTAGGAAAAACGGGAAAGTGTTTCAGTGGAATGATTTGCTCTCTTAGTCTGCCAGTCTCATATTCAAGAATAGCATCCTGACAGGTCAATGTCAAATTAGTTCAAGACCAGAAGGAAATCCTAGAGCTTTTCCTGGCACAGGACTCTCAGCAATATGAACCAACAGGCTACTGTAGACAGCCGGAGAGAACTGAATAGTTAAGATATCCAGAAAGACATGCAGGTCCTTCAGTTACACTCGCTACAGGTTAGAAAGTAAGGCCATACATATTAAGTGTACTTGGAGGAATACCCTTTGAATTTCCTATTTCAGCACTTAGTGACCCAGATCACAGTGCCACAGCAGGGCTACTGACTCTGTTATTCATAAAGACATTTGTGGCAAAGGCCATCTAGATTTATAGCCAGGGGAAGATATATTTACAGAGACAAACTATGAATCATTTTATGATCTTACAAATACTATTCCAGAGAAGTGACCAATGGCAGTGTTTCTCAGTCTTGACAAGATGCCACCATCTTGAGTCACTAATGATGCTTATTAAAATTTTCCTCCATGGTTGGGCATGTTGGTGCCCGCCTTCAGACCTAGAACTTGAGAGATGGAAACAGGAGGCTGAGAAGGTCAAGGCCACCACCCTATAGTAAGTTTGAAGTCACTCTAGACTTTGAAATACCCTATATCAAAAAAATAAAACAACAACATTAAAAAATAGAGTGTTCATTCTGATTCCCTACACAGACCTTTGAAAGGCCCCAGGGGATGGGTCTGGGACACTGTACTAAGAAGCTTTGTCTGCTGAATTTTACACAAAATGCTAGTAGTACATAGGGGCAGTGTGTGTAAATTCTGAAAGCACATACATCAGGAGTCAAAGTCTAGCCTTGCTGTTTATTCATTCTGCCCTTTGGACAAATTAGTTATTGGACCTCTGTGGCCCTTGGTTTCAGTCTAATAATATTATTGACTTTACATAGCTATTCATATATGCAGCCAGAGGAGCCAGTCCATGTAAAGCTTAGTGTAGCATCTGGCATATGATAACGGCAAAGGAGATAACCACTGTTATGATTACCATGTAAAAAGGCTTGTAGGCAATGGTTACAGACTATAATTATTCTGTTGACTGGGTAGTCTGTGAGTGGAAAATTTAGAATCACATCTCAATGTATAGAAAATCAAATTGGCTTTCTAATTTTCCTTTTTAAAGTTTTACTTCTATTGTATGAATGTGAGTGTTTACCTACATGCATGTATGTGTACCACACACATGCCTGGTGTCCTAGGAGGCCAGAAGCGGGTGTCAGAGCCTCTGAAATTGGAGTTGCTGATGGTTGTGAGGCAACAAGTGGTTTCTGGAAACCAACCTGGGGCCCTCTGACAGAGCAGTAAGTGACCGCAACCACTGATCCATCTCTGCAATCCAGTCTTCTTAAAATTTATTATCATTTTCTAATGTTTTTACAGAATATCATCTCCTCTAATTGTTCTAATTCCTCAAATATAACTAGCAAGAAATAATGATAAATATTCCAAAATATAAATTAGAATGTGTAGCCACGAATGAAATAGTTGGCTGAATGTACTCTTCTTTGAAATCCTTTGCCCACCCTTTCTAGAGCCAGTCAGCTCGTTCTGGATCCGCTGGCTGCTTTCCCTCGTTACCCTCTTTGCCTCCTGTCTCTTCCGGTGCATCGTCAGCTGACCAAGTGCCTGGGTTCTCGACTTCTCCCTGATTCCTTGCCGCACTCGGGTGCAATGCCTTCTCATTCGTCTCTCAAGCAGAATTTGCCTACACAGCACAAGTCACAGCTGAGAGAAATTGATTTGAAATGCTGTTGCGTTTCACAGTAGCTTGGTCAGGGTCATTACCGGTGAATGCTAGAGCAGCTTTTCTGCCCAGATGGACCTTACAAAGCGAGGCCAAGGAGAAAGGGCAGAGGCCCAAGGGGGACTCTTACCATTTTGTCTTAATAGACGTTGTGGCAGTCAGTGTTGTAACTGTGATAAAGGCAGTAGAAAATCACGTGACTACAAAATACAGAAGAAAATACTGGCATCTGGAGAAGGAAAAAACAAGAACTGTAGAACTTCAGTGGTCTCCTCTCAACCATGAGCCAAGAAAAATGACAGATAGAAAAATGTGACAGATGGCATCTGTTCTCCTGGATGCCTTTCTGATACCCAAACCCTTTTAACGCTTGAGGCATAAACTTTATGACTCAGAATGTAGAGGTTCAGATCCAGGCTTCACACTTATGAACAGGGTGCCCTTGAATGGTTTAGTTTCACTGTGCCTCCGTTTTCTCATTTGAGGAATGGACATTGGAGCATTACTTGTATTAGGACTTTGTTTAGGAGAAGTGAGGACAATACTGAGAAGCACTTAGAAAAACGTCTCTCTTGTAGAATTCTTTAAATAAGATGTGGGCAGATGGGCCCGTGTACTGTGGCACACGGGAGGTCAGAGGGCAACTCTGTGGACTCTTTCTCTCTTTCCACCTTTGCATGGGTTCTGGGGAGCAAACTCAACTTGTTAGGCTTACAACAACAGGTGGCGAGTGCCTTTGCCTGTCTTCTGTCCTCACTTAGAAATTATAAAATTTTATTTGTTATAAAATTTTTTTTGAGACAGGATCTCCCTGGATGACTCCAAACTCAGAGAGATCCTCCTGCCTCTGCCTTCCAAATGCTGGGGTTAGTGGAGTGTGCCATCACACTGGGCTTGGTCACCAAATTTTATTTACTACTCATGGTAGCACTCAGGAGTTCTGAGCAGAACATTATACTGAGGCTGTGAAAGTTTGCTCGAAGAAGTTTCTTTTCTTCCTAGCAAGGAAGATGCCTTGTCTGGCTTCCTGTTCAGAGGAACATACTATGACTTATGAAATCCAGGCGTTCTAAACAAGTGTTCTACTGTGAAGGTGTATTCATACCCTTTCCTGGGATGAACAATCTCACATTTTAGAAATAAGTGTTTGATCCAGTGCATGTTTCTCTTTTTCTGCATTTTAAATTCAGCAAATGTGAATATTAGAAACCTAAGTACTTATCATTTAAAAGATTATAGGTTTCAAGCATATTCATTAATGTTTAAATAGTATAGAAACACTTATATGTCTTTGCTGCAATGCAGGGACTGGAGCACCGTGCCTGAGAAAGTACATCCAGACACATCCTTCTCAGAGAAAAAGACAAGCTCTCAGTCATGCGAGGCACACTCCTTTGCCTCTGTTTCATTCTTATCATACCAATCTCCCTTGCAAAATTGAAGCTGTTCATAAATATTTTCCTTCCAAACTGTGGGAAATAAGTTGTAACGTTGACTCTTCGATAAGGTTACATTAGGGGACTGCTTATCATCGAAACAATGAACACAAAGGCGGTTCAGTCTGGGGCCTCTGACAAGAGGTCAACAGGGTGCTCACCCTTATTCTCAGGCCTTCCAGGGGAGTGGCAGAGACACAGGATGGCCACCACAAGACATTTCCAAGGGCTTTCCCCCACCCTTCAGAGTGTGTCTCTGATCATTTAGAAAGGGATTTGTTTTGCAAGAACTTAAAGTGTCCTGAAGAACTGTTTACCCATACTAGGACTTGCTGTTTGCTTAATACAGCCAGATGTACACTGCTTCTTGACTCATGGTCACATCCCTACAGATCTGACCTCATTACAGGGACACTATTAAAAGATTGTCCTATTATTGAGACTTTCCATTGCATCAAATACTGAACATTAGCAGCATTCTTCTACAGGGAAAATGATGTAAGAGGACAGCACAGGCTCTGTTGACCTCAGGCACATCAGGATAGCTATGTGAGGATTGCTCAATGACTAGCTGCCTAATTAAGCCCATTGGTACCCAGAGGAAAGCCCTAGGGACACAGACTTTCCTAGGATCTCCTGAGGGATGTGATTGGGTTCATATTCTGCCATACATGGAAGTTTGATTTGATCCTGTTGACTCAATACCCAGGTGGTTATTTTGTGAAATGCTCTGAAGAGAACAAAGATATAGAACCCTGGCAGGGAGGGGGTACAGAATGTGGAGCCAAGCAAGAATTTCTCCCCTTTTTCCTTCTCTAGGACCAACCCACCCCAACCTTCTCCACTCCCTACTTTGGAAAACAAAGGTGCTCCCAAGATATTGAAAATAATAATGGGGGGCTGGAGAGATGGCTCAGGGGTTAGGAGCACTGGTTACTCTCCCAGAGGGCCAGGGTTCAATTCCCAGTACCCACATTGCAGCTCACAACTGTCTGTAACTCCCGTTCCAGAGATCTGACACCTTCATAAATAAAGCTAGATAAAAAAAAAATTGTTTTAAAAAGAAAATAATAGTGGGAATACTGAAAGCCATTTCAGAACCAAGATATTATTATAATAAGGATTTCCTTTTGAGGTTGAAAGAAATGTGCTTTAAGGAAAATTCCACTCACAGAGGGCTTGTGTCAGTCAGCTTTCCTGTTGTGGTAAAAACCCGAGGTGAACACCCTAAGTAAGGAAAGATTGATTTTAGTTTAAAGCAATGGAGGTGTCAACCCATGGTCAGTTGGATATATTCTTATTGGGCCTCTGCTGAGGCAGAACATTACGGTGGGGGTGTGGAAGAGCAAAGCATCTCCTCATGGTAGCCAGCAAGCAAAGAGGAAGGAAAGGGCTGTGAAAGGCTGTGTGTCCAGGTGCTGTGGGATTATGCTCTTGTACACTGTAAATATTCCTTTAATACAATGCTGATTGGTCGAGTAGCTAGACAGGAAGTAGAGTTGGGGCAACCAGACTAGGAGAATTCTGGGAAATGGAAGAGGGGAGAGAGAGAGAGAGAGAGAGAGAGAGAGAGAGAGAGAGAGAGAGAGAGAGAGAGAGAGAGGGAGGATAGCAAAACACATAGGAAGTAAGACAAGAATGCTGCATTGAGCAAAACGTTACCAAGCCAAGTGGCTAAATATGGATAAGAATTATGGGTTAGTTTAAGAGTAAGGAGTTAGCAAGTAATAAGCCTGAGCCATAGGCCAAACAGCCTAATTAATATAAACCTTTGTGTGATTATTTGGGATTAAGCAGCTGGGTGTCCAGACCTTGGGTGCTAGGCCAGGCCAGAAACTTCTGACTACACCCAGGATCTCTTCCAACAGCATTTCCCTTCTAACCACCAAGCGCCACCTCTTAAGATCTCCGTCAGCGAAAACTGGATCTGCCAGGAGTGGAGACTGAACTAAACAATATTGGGTCAGAGGGACCATGGGACTGTCTGCTGCCTGCCCAGGGATGGGATGGGGAGTTGTGGAGAAGAAAGAATGACCTGATGTGGCGGGAGGGGGAAGGGACCCTGAATAAGTATATACAAGGATAGAAAGTGTGACTTCTTTGTTAATAATAATAATAATAATAATAATAATAATAATAATAATATCTCCATAAGCATTGGTGACCAAGTCTGTAACATGTGGGCCTTAGGCCAGGGAATACTTAAAGTTTACAGAAATGGAAACATTAAAGCCCTGCAATTAGACAACCTAGATAAAATTAAACTTTTAGTTGTGATTTTACTTGATAGTATTTTAAAAATCACAGACTGAATTTTAACTGTTGGTACGAGTAAATGCAGGATGAGTGAGACCGTATCAAGTAGTACAGACATGTATAAAAGGGGAACCTGTTTACCCTAGGGCAGATATTATTATAATCTGTCTTTCAGAAGTTTTAAGATACCATGTAATCCAATAAACGTATCTTTAGGTTGGAGGGTAACTGTGCATTGTTCTGAAGTTTTCCCCTACTCAATGTTTCCCATATCATGTTCTATTTTTTTTTTAAATAGCCACCATATTGTAATTGAAATGAAATGGGAAATTCTAAATCGGAATTTCTATTTATCTCAGTATAATATGCTAACCAACCTGATTTATAAGTTGCCTGTAAATTGTGTAAGTAGAACCTTGTTCATGTTCTGGAATAGATAGAAAGACATTGGAAGCTGGAAGGCATGCTACAGGTGCAAATAAATTTTGCAAGAGTATGTGTAATGTAGTCTCAATTATATAAAAGGTACAAACACACATAGACATACACACATGGTCTTCACATAGACACTAAATACACTGGTTGTTTATAGAGGATGGCTGGAATAGAAATATTTTTCTCCTTCTACCTTTGCATATGTGTGTGTATATATGTGTGCGCATGTGCTTGTGTGTGTGTGTGTGTGTGTGTGTATATATATGTATGCGTATGTGCTTGTGTGTGTGTGCACACATATGTGTGTATCATGGCGCTTGTATGGAGATCAGAGGACAAATTGGGATCCAGCCTTCTCCTTCCACCATGTGGGACCTTGGGTTGAGTTCCCTCCCCTCCCCTCCCTCCCCTCTCCCCTTCCCTCCCTCCCTTCCTTTCTTCCTTCAGGATTTTTTGTTGCTTATTTGTTTTCTACACAGGGTTTCTCTGTGCAGGGCTGGCTGTCCTAGAACTTGCTCTGTAGACCAGGCTGGCCTCCAACTCAGAGATAAACTTGCCTCTACCTCTTGAGTGCTGGTATTAACATTTTTTACAAAAACATTATTTAGTGTGTGCATGGTATGTTGGCATATGTGTATTCTGGTGCATGGGTAGAAGTCAGACAGAGAATAATTTTCTTGAGTCAGTTCATTTCCTAATTATTGTGTTGGTTCTGGGGTTTGAACTCAGGCCATAAGGCTTGCGTGGCAAATGCTTTTATCCAGTAAGCTATTCCCCCATAATTTATTTTCTTAATTTAAGGAATTAGATTTAAGTCCCATTATTTTTTTTGAAAATCTTTAGTACCATTGAAGAATTAATCAGGAGACAAAGGTCAGGAGGTCATATTCCTTTATTACATACATGAAATATAAAAACAAATTCACAAAGCAATATATATATATTTTTATGAGTCCACAGGACCTCAGGGAAAAATATGCTCTGAATATGAACCTAAAGTTCGGCACTGTGGTTCCTGGTTTGTAAATTCAAGAACAGTAGACACTGTATGCAGACAGAGTGGCTATGCCTGGATAAAGAAAATGAAAGCTAATGAAAACCAGTAATCTGGTGAGCTATCACATATGTTGTAATAGGTAAATGTCGTGACCATGTTAATAAAAGAAGGAAGAAAGACTGGTCCAATGTTCATGTTTAAATACTAGACATAAAAATAGAACGAATTCTGTGTTTACAATAATTTTCGAAGTGTGTACAAGTGCATCACAAATAAATGAGCCTTTCGACATTTAAACTCTATTTCTCCTTTATGCAAACATTTTTCTACATTTACGGTTTCTCTTGTTTTAAGGTCTATCTCTCTTTTTCTTTAAGTTTCCTTCTGACCAGTATCTTACAAACTGACCTCTCACCTGGAGCTGAGACTTCATACAAATGTTCTCCTTCTAGGTTGCATCTTTACAGCATTTCTCCCAGTGTCTAGAGCTAAACAGCATAGTTTTTATTTATTATTTATTTATTATTTACTTATTTTTATAGATGCTTCCTGTGTCCAGCTACAGAGGCAGGGCTTCTGTTTCAGCAGGTCTTCACACAACCCTTCTCTTCCTGTCAGTAACAGTCTCCAGACTTTCACGACACCAGTGGTTGGTAAAGTGCTTTACACAAGGAAATTCTATATATACAGAGAAGTTCTGCTCACAGCCCACATATCCAAGTCCACACTAAGTCCAGCACACAAGACAAGGCTCCTTTTAAGAAACGCCTTTCCTGATGGTTGAGTTGGGGGGGTCCCTAAAATCTCATTAATCCCTTAAATAGCATCTAGTACAATGTAAATAACATATCTATATTTGGGAAGAGACCTTGTCAGGAATACAGCGCTTAATGGATGAGTGTTAAATATCACATTGTTATTAAAATAATCTCCATAGCTATGACATTCAGAACCATTTCCACAGAAAGCAGCAATGAGCTCAGGGGCTTTCAATTCTCTTTATGTGACAAAACCATATTTAAACACAAATCCAGAACAGATAGGTTACACAAGGCCTATGTATTGGAACACTTTTCTACATTTTGGCACTTAAAAAATATTCCAGTTTCATTTCGAGGTCTTTTTCATTACATTTGTGTATCTACCCAGAGAAGACCATTGTGTGTGTGTCACACACCCAGTGTGTGCTTCATACCTTCAGTGTGCTTCACACCAGTGTGTGCTTCACACCTCCAGTGTGCGTCACATCCCCAGTGTATGCATCACACCCCTAGTGTGTGCTTCACACCTCCAGTGTGCTTCACACCCCCAGTGTGTGCTTCACCCCAGTGTATGCGTCACACCCCCAGTGTGTGTCTCACACCCCAATGTGTGCTTCACACCCTCAGTGTGTGCTTCATACCAGTGTGTGCTTCACACCTCCAGTGTGCTTCACATCCCCAATGTGTGCTTCACACCTCCAGTGTGCTTCACACCCCCAGTGTGTGCTTCACACCTCCAGTGTGTGCTTCACACCTCCAATGCTACTTGCACTCTCTTTTTAAGATATGCATGACTCTTCTCCCAAGAGCTGGCTTCCAGCGCTGGACAAAGCTTTTCATATTCACAACCAATTTGCCTGTTCTTATGTCCTCATGTCCAGCTACAAGGTACTCCAAACCTGAAATCACAAAAGAGATGCACACATTACACTCTGTTAAAGGAAAGGATATGACTTCAGTAATTTCATACATTCCTGGTGCATAGATTTATACAGGCACAGATAGGATGGAGGGTCATAAAAATAAGTACTGATCTTTAGTGTATATTATGTACCAAATACTGTACATATGTTATCTCACATGACCTTGATACTGACTTATAAAATAAGTATCATGTCTCCTTTTGTGTAAATGAGAAACTCAGAAGTTAGGAAACTTGTTCAGTTCCTTCTACTAAATGGCAGCACCATGACTCACACTTGGAGCTGTCTGATTCTTGACCTGTGTATTGTTTCACTCTGAGAGAAGAGAGAGATCAATGGGCACTTGACACATTGATATTCCCTGGAGGTCGCTGTGTGTGGTAGTAGCAATTAAGAAGGACTTTTCACCTTGTGGAGATGATGCACGCCTTTAATCCCAGCGCTCAGGAGGCAGAGGCAGGTGGATCTCTGAGTCTGAGGCCAGCGAATTTTAAGATAGCTAGAGCTACACAGAGAAACGCTTTGTGTATAAAAACAAAACCCAAACCCAAACCCCAAACAAAAACAACAACAACTAAAAGAAGGACTTTACAAAAGTAAAGCAATTATTTGGAAAACGTCAGAAAAAAGCTGGGAATGATGACATGGAATGGCACTCTATGCAATAGTATTTGAGGAATGTATATAAGAAGCTTGTTTGTAAACAAAATAAAGCAAAAAACAAAAATGAAAAGAACCTGATGAGACATGACGACATTTAATGCTGCCCTTATAATTAAAAGAACATGTTCAGGCTTCAAGTAAAATATTTTGGCTAACAAATCACAGAGAGATGGATTGTCTCTTTAAGGACTAGTTAATCTCTCTCTCATTAGATATTTGTAATGGTGTCAATTTTGATATTAGAAACAAAATTATAAAATATAAGGTTAAAAATAATTATGCTCATAACTTTCCTAGACAAAAAGCTATATACTTTAAAATTTTAATGAAAATACTGGGTTTTAAAATTCAAATGAGTATCAGTTTAAATTTATGAGCCATGTGTAGAGATGTATTACTGTAGTTCTAATTGGAACATTAAGGCAAGAGGATCCCAAGTTTGAGGTCACCTGGGCAATTTAGCAAGACCTTGTCTCAAAATAACAAGGACTTTGGATGTAGCACAGAGGTAAAATGCTTGTCTGGCAATATAAAATGACCTAGGTTAAATCCATAGTAAAACAAACTATAACCTCTATGTAATTGGTATGTTTATTTTAGGTATATGTGTATGTGTGTGTGTATATATATATATATCTATATATATATATATCTTGCTATTGTCTATTATTTAAATAATAGACTTCTCTTTTTACAAATACAATAAGCATTTTAAAACTTATATATACACATATATGTATATATCTTGTAATTGCCTCATGTTTAAATAATAAAGTTCTCTTTTACAAAAACTTCAGGGCTGGTAAGTTGACTCAATGGTTAAGAGCAATGGCTGCTCTTACAGAGGACTCTGGTTCAATTCTCAGCACCCACACAACAGCTCACACCCATCTGTAACTCTAGCCCCAGGAGACTTGACAGCTTTTTCTGGCCTCACTGCACTGCATGAACAGGGTGCACAGATATGCATGCAGGCAGAGCACAAATACATATAAAGACAAAGGCTTAAAAAACAATAATAAAATAACACCTTGCAGTTCAAGACCAGTATTTTAAATTACTTTAAAGTCATAAGTAGGACAAATAGTACAGGAATTTACAATTTAAAATATCAACATAAAGGGCTGGAGAGATTGCTCAGAGGTTAAGAGCACTGACTGTTCTTCCAGAGGCCCTAAATTCAATTCCCAGCAACCACGTGGTGGCTCACAACCATCTATAATGAGATGTGGTGCCTTATTCTGTATACTGTATACATAATAAATAAATATTTTTAAAAAATAAATCAACATAAAACTAATATAAGTGGCACTGACTAACCCCCTAATGTACAGAGTACTGTCAAACCATAATTTAATGCACTGTCTTCTTTTACATCACTTACTAGCATTTACATTTAATTTGTCTATTTTTGCAGTCTGATGTCTGCTTTGCTATATGTTTGAAGGCACAATGCTTTTTATCTATCAAATAAAGGAAGTGTACTTTGGTACTAGCATTGGTATTCAAAGATACATGATTGATGAAATGTCTGCATGTGTTACTGAGGACTGGGCTGGCACGAATGGCCGGAACTGCTCCTTTTCAAAGGCAGTGCCGAAGATAAGTTGAGGTGTAAGGTTTCAGGGGTTTTTTTCCTTTTCGTTTTTATCAGCCTTCTGTGGTTTTGTCATTGAACTTGTAAAAATGGAAAAACAAAAGCAAAATGAAACAGTATCTGGTTTTGCTTTGGCAGCTTCCAGATTTTTCTTCAAAGCAAGTAAACATGTTTTCAAGAATTCTTTGAATAATTGCGCTTATGTTTTCAATTGTGATGATCTCAGTTGGTTCTTTGACTCTGGCAGAAACCTGAGCAGGAAATATAGCTCACTTCCTGGAGGGTGGCTCAGATGGTCAACGCTTTTGTTTTTAATGTCATTCTGCAAAACTGGACAGACTTTTTTTTTCCCCTTTAGCCAAGATAATAGAAAATTGCTTATAAGAGCCCTTAAGCACAGATCATTGGAAAACAGAATTAAAATGAATGCCTCTTTGTTTTTTGTATTCAGAAATCCAAAATTCTTACTTATTCTTCAGATTTATGCTCTGGACTATTTATTTATTTATTTTTTTTTAAACTTTATTTATTTATTTATTTGCCTTGGTGTTTGCCTAGAACTGGAACTACAGACAGTTGTTAGCTGCCACGTGGGTGCTGGGAATTGAACCCGGGTCCTCTGGAAGAGCAGAGGGTGCTCTTAACCGCTGAGCCATCTCTCCAGCCCCCGACTATTTATTTTTGTAATTAAAAAGTTTTTCTTCTGTTAATGAAATATAAATAAAATTAAGTAAAATATTAGAGGAATAAAAGAGAGGTTATAAAAAAGTAGTTAATTTAAGAAAACTATTTTTATTTTAAATCAGTTTGTTTACATTAAGGGGATATTTTATTTGTAGTTTTTCTGTTATCTTTTAATTTGCTAATTAAAAACACAGAGTTTTTTTTTGAACTGTGCTTTTCTGGTTCATAAGAGAAATAAATTAGAACCAGAATATAAATTATGCACCTGTCTACAGCACAGGCAATGACCGTCCAAACAGGAAATCACAAAATGCAGGAACAGGGAAGCAGACTTTTAGAATCTATCGTCTCAGCATTATATTATGTTTGGGTGCTAAAGCTGGATGGACATTGAAGCTATACTATGACCAGAAATCTATATACTGTCTTCAAATTTAGCAAGGGAGGCAAAGAAGTAGCCAAGGACACAATATGTGAAGTGTATGTTTACTTGTAGGGATACAGTTTTGATACTGTTGTTAACAGAGTTCTTACACATCCTCATGGAAGGTTGTTACAGGAGAGCTCTATCCCAGCTGGTCCTCCATTCTGAAAGTCTATAGAGTCATAAAGGTCTGGACTTCTAAGGGGTCATAAGGACTCATCAATGACTGCTGTCACCACCATCTCAGTCCGAGGTTTTTAAGGTTCAAATTGAATCTTGCTCCTGTTCCAAGTTTCTCTAAGATTGTATTTAAATTATTTTCCCCTGCTGTTTCTCATTTGAAACCAGAGTGATCGTTTAATGAAAAACATGATGAAAATTTGAGAGTTGTTTTCTATCCAGAAGAAACAGATGCTTCTCATGCAATAGTAGAAACAGTTTCAGAGTTTGCACAGATGGGCTTCTGCATTGGTGCTTCCTTTGGGAACAGGTTCTCATGGAAGAGGACCCAGCTTTCAAATAATGCCCAAGTGGCAGATACGCTCAGCAAAGTGCTGCTGCTGTTGCTGCAAGCACCTGGGACCAATCTCAGGCTTCTCTTTCAGGACAGAAAGTATTATATTGCTGGATTTTAAAATATTTTGTGTTTATAGAGCACATGGAGAAGACTGGGTTTTGTATTTTTTAATGTCAGTTCAAAGAATTCCTTTTGGACTTTCCCCAGTATTCAGAAAGTAAAGGGAGAGATGATTTATGGAGTTTTGGTTCAGAGGATGTAAGGCAGACAGCCAATATGCAGAGAAGGATCATAGGATTAATTAATTAAGACAAGTTAGTGCTGACCTGGGTTGAGGATCGGGCAGGTGCAGCCCCTGTTAGTCCAGGACTCTGGATATAGTGTTCTCTTGCCTCGGAAGATCTTCAGCTTTGTAGACCGTAAGACTTTTTTTATCTTCACATTGACCTCAGCATGTGAGCCTTTATCATGAGCTGATAAAATCTTGATTTTTAACACTAGAACAACACAATTCCAAAGGTGAAAAAAACATAAGGATTTCATGTTTTCTTTTGAAATTTGAACTATTTGAAGATTCATTTCCAAGTATAATAGAAAAGTAAATCCATAAAAATCAGAATGTAGAACCTGCTTTAAAAATCTATGAGGATCGGGGCTGGAGAGATGGCTCAGAGGTTAAGAGCACTGACTGTTCTTCCAGAGGTCCTGAGTTCAATTCCCAGCAAAACCACATGGTGGCTCACAACCATCTATGATGAGGTCTGGCGCCCTCTTCTGTAAAACTGTATGCATAATAAATAAATAAATCAAAAAAAAAAATTTAAAAAAAAAAAAAAAAAAATCTATGAGGATCATTTATTTTTGCAGTGATTTAATCTCATTTATATCTTATTTTCTCTTTGTTGGACAATTTCAACTTTTCCCCCTTCCATATTATGGCACTAGAAAAATATTACCCAGGGGCTGGAGAGACGGCTCAGAGGTTAAGAGCATTGACTGTTCTTCCAGAGGTCCTGAGTTCAATTCCCAGCAACATGGTGGCTCACAACCATCTATAATGAGATCTGGTACCCTCTTCTGTATACTATATACATAATAAATAAATAAATATTTTGTAAAAAGAAAGATAATACCTATTGCTTTCAACAAATAAAAATTTTAAATTTTAATAATTTTTACTTTCAGCTGAGCCTGGCATGGTGGCTCACACCTTTAATTTCTACACTCAAGAGGTAGAGGCAGGCCGACCTCTGAGTTCAAGGCCAGAGTGAGTTCTGTACAGCTAGGGCTACACAGAGAAATTCTGTTTCAAAACAAACAAAATAAAAAAGCATATTCATATGTCAAAACTACAAAGAAAGAATAAATAGGACGTTGAACTATTGTCCTGGTTTTTATTTAGATTCTGATTATATTATACTTCTGTGGCTTGCTGTATATGATGTTATGATGGACAATAAAATGCTTTAGTAGAGTATATTTTACATACTTTACAGATGTTATATAACATTATTATTATTTACTTTTTTTTGGAGTAAAATGTGAGCTAACTAGGTGAGGTAAACTTCCCTCCTACATAATATCAGGACTGTTGTATTCTTTTTATTTGATTTATTTTTAAGATTTATTTATTTTTATTTTATATGTGTGAGTGTTTGATTGCATGTATGTATGTGAAGAATATGTGTGCCTGGTGCCCAGAGAAGCCAGAATAAAGCATCAGTTCTGCCCTGAAGCTAAAGGTACAGTTGTGAGCATGCTGGGAAATGAACCCTGGTCCTCTGCTAGACCAGCAAGTGGTCTTAACTGTTGAGCCATATCTCCAGATCCTTCTTTTAATTTTAATAACTGAAAAGTATTTGTAAATTGAGACATAGAAATTATACATGCTTATGGAGTTTATGTGATATTTTAATATGTATAATGTAAAGTATAGAACAGGGTAGGTAAGTCAGCCAGTTCAAACATTCATCATTCCTCTGTAGTGAGAACATTTACAGTCTTTCCCCTCTCTCTGCAATATACAGTGTAATACTAACATGATATGTGATTACATATGTAATCTGTTATGATTACAGACCTCCAGTGTTATGCTTAACTTCTGATTCTGTTATGCTCTTCTGCCTATGAAATGCATGTAGCTAGAAATTAAGTAATATGCTGGGGTAGAAAGAGTGTGGATATAATGAACACAAGGATATAATTTTCTGTATCATTGTGAGAGTGCATACAGATTTCAATAGACAATTGTGTGTAATGAGAGAACCCTATCTTAGCGGGTTCCATATTTCAAGAATACCATGTCAGATCGCTGTCTTCACAATCAAGGATGAGGATCATAGAGCATCTTGAGAATGAAGTTAGCCTTACAAGTTTTAAGAAACTAAGTGAGCCTAAGTTCATATGCCTGATAGCTTTTTGGACTAAGCTCCTGATGACGTTGTATGTGTATGCAAAGGGCCTATAGCACATGTCTGCTAAGCATGATTATTCCCTTAGCCTGTAAGGTCAAAGACAGAGGGACCCTGCTTCCTCATTGCTTTCATTCAGCAAATACGTGAAACAGGAATAAACAAAAGAATAAACCAAGTGGATTTTGCCCCATTATGTTAGAGAATAAACTCTTCTTTTATTAGATACTATACTTTCAGATTTTGTTTTTTCTTTTTGCCAAATTGGAAAGTGGATAGCGGGAAGTATGCTAGTTTGCCTCCCCACCCCCACAGACAGGGTTTCTCTCTGTAACAGACCTAGCTGTCTTGGAACTCTTTTTATAGACCAGACTGGCCTCCAAGTCAGAGATCTGCCTGTCCTACCTTCCAGATGCTGGAATTAAAGGCATGTCACTACACCTGGCTGTAGACATGTAATTTTAGATAAGATTTAGATTTTGTTTTAAAAAGACTATTTACTATAACTTAATTCTTATAAGATTAAAAACAATGCTACCAAGAATAGAGATATGGGCAGGCTTAGTTGCTCCTGGCATGTGGGAGGCAGAGGCAGGCAGTCTCTGTGACTTGGAGACCAGTGTGGTATTAAGTTTCAGGCCACCTAACAAAGAACAACAAACAGAATCAAGAATGAAAATACTCTACTTGGTTTTGGGAATTAAGATTGAAAAACTTCCTCTTTGTCCAAATGCATATTTTCAGCCATATAAACTGTGGGGGCAACTAAAAAGCCTCAGATGCTAGCTAGTCAAGGACATGTTGGCAAAATAAGATATCTTAGCATGTTTTATACTAAATACAGAGCCATTTAGACTTTGAAGATAGTAACTGTCATATTTAGAGGATCTCCATTTTTATTTTTCCATATGCTGTATTTTTGAGGGGAGACATTTGAATGGTAGAATGTTTATAGAGATATAGTAGGGAACAGATCTAGGTTAATCACCAATCTTTGTTTTATTCTGTTTCTCAAGACAGGGTTTCCCTGTGTAGTCATGGCTGTCCTGGAACTTGCTCTATAGACCAGGCTAGCCTTAAATTTTGCCTCTAACTTTTGAGTGCTTGGATTAAAGGGCCATGCCCTCACCACCTATTTGAATTACCAATCCTTTTTTTTTTCTTTTCTTTTTTCTTTTTTTTGACTTTATTTGATGTGCATTGGTATTTTGCCATGAATATTGGGTCCCCTAGACCTGGAGTTAAACAGTTGTGAGCTGCCATGTGGGTGCTTTGGAACAGCAGCCTGTGCTCTTAAGCACTGAGCCAATTCTCCAGCCCCTGAATTACCAATCTCAATGTCTCAGAACCAGCGGCCTTAACATTTTCCAAGCATCTTATGTGCTATGGGATCTCATCAGCATTAGTTTCCCTAGGAAGCACTGTACTTAGTTTGAGTAGTATATACACAAGCATGAAGGACTTCAAACTCACCGTAGGAATACTTCATTCCACAGAATGCCTTGGGGTTTCCTAACACTTGTTCCTTACATTCACATTTACCTACATAAAGTAAATGAAAAATTGTGTTACAGGAATGTCAGGCAGTTTCAGTAGGTAAATCCAGGCAACACAGCTTACTCCTTTATAGATTTATATAACATCAATAAGTATTAAGCAGTCATAAAAATAAAAGAAGTATATTCTCTTTCCAAATTGAATGGACTATCATCTAATGAAATATAGAACTAAGTAAAATATGGAAGACAGAGTCAATTCCAATGCATAAACTGATGCTGTGATAAAGACAGTCCAGGGTCAATACTTCGTGTTAATAAAGAGGAACTGCTAAAAGTGTAAGCTTATAGAAAAGTAACTAAGCATATTAAGTATCCAATTAACAATTATGTCAACAAAAATCAAATAAAATACTTGGTAGTCATTGAAGGTAATTGGATATCTTTGACCTGCTAGGCAAGGTGATGTCATTCAGAGCACATGAATGTAAGCAAGATACAATTCTGGCTTAACGTTCCAAGTAAGAAAGTGTATAGAAAATGATTAACTGGTCTAAGATAGAAGGACAATATTCGTAAGTGGGAGAAGGATCCTGCATTTGGGAAGACCAGAAAAGTCTTCCTGACTGAAGAAAGATCTAGAATGGTCTTTTCAGTTTTCAGCTGGTGACAGAAGATTGAGATATGACTAACATAAATGGGACATTTTGTGGCTTTATAGCCTTAAAGGCTTTCATAGGGTTCAACTGTCTAGGTCGTTGCTTTAAAGGACATGGAGGAGGAGTTAGCTCTTGGAAGGGAGAAGCAGCCGACATCAGAACTTAGTAACAGCAAGATTCAGTGGGGCACTGGAGACCCAGACAGTAGAGCCACTCTCTCCATCATGGGCAACCTTAGTCACCACTGGTACAACACTGATGGTCCAGAGACTGAGAAGACTTGGGATCGACGTCTCTCAGACTCTAGTGGGAAAGGAAGAATGGGTTCTCATAGCAAAACTGAGAGGCGCTAACCCAGCTGTGGCAGGAAAGAGGAAGGTCTGGCTAGACAGAAATGACAGTGGTCTAGAACAAGAAGGATCTGGTGAGTCAGAGAGCGCTGACAGAACATCTGGGTAGAAATGCCAATCCAGTGAGAGCGGGGTAAAAACTCTGCCACATTAGCTGTAGTGACATGCTGCAGAAAAGAGTTACAAGTAGAAAATCCCAAGTAGAACTAAATAATAGGAAGAAAAAGTTATAGGTGCTTAAAACCATCGGTTGTGATTTGCTTATAATCTAAACACAGTGGAAGAGGTCCTTCGGAAATCGCACTAAGTGAATGGTCTGTGGCCTTTGAAAACTGTATGGAAGCAGGGAGTGTGCTAGCCACCATGCTGCCATAAAACCTAAGGGAACTATGAGTGAATGACACCATTTCTCCCCACTTGTCAGTACTCTGGGCAGCACACACAGGCCTGTCATTTGAAGTCTTGTCTTTGGTTTCTTGACAAGCCATCCCCCTTTTTCACACACTTAGAGTTCAAGCATTAATATACACCGGTCAAGCTGGGGTTCTGTGGGGAACTTCTGTTGTCTCAGCCACTCAGAAGAAGGCTGAGCTCAAGGGACTGTTTGAGCCTGAGAGTTCACTCCCAGCCTGAGCATGTCATGAGAGCCAGTTTCAGAGAATAATATTTTTCATTTGTCGGGACTTAAGAAATCTGGAAATGGAAAAGGCCTGTTTAGTTACAGTAGGTCGCTAGAACATTTTGAAAAATGAACATTGCTCACAGTTCTCTGGTACTAGTTAACGCCAGGTTTGTCATTTGGGAAGCCGGAATTCACATCTGGTATTTTGTACCTCACAAGTGGAAGAAATGATAAGTTAGAGGACTGGGGCTCAGTTGTAGGACACTTTGCCTACCAAGTAGAAGGCTCGGGGCTTCATCTGGGGGAGAAAGGAAGGCAGGGGAGAAAGGAGAAAGGAAAAAGGAGAAAGAGAGAAGGAAATTAGTATTAGGTGACAAACACTAGTATTTGTTGGCATATTGCTTTAGAGTTGTAGTCAAATCTTCTTTTTTTACCATAGATCAGTAGACAGGTGGGCAGCTAGATTCGAGGATGAACAGGTTTTTTAAGTGCTCAAGAAACTGTCTGTTACTTTTTGCTGTACCCAGACACACTGAGCCATACCCAAAGGGAATGTTGAAGCTGAGCTGTCTTCTTCCCTCGGGAACTCATCCAGATGGACCCCAGAGGCTCCCTGGGGACATTCTAAGCCTAACAGCTGTGAGGACACTTTATGTGCTCACTGGGCACACTGCCATCTCCCTAACAACACACACACAATAGACTTGGTGGATGCCCTGTCATCCAAATGACCTGATTATTACAGATTTGGTTCAGCAGGCACTTCCAGACTAGAAGTCACTGTCATAGCAAAGTAGAAGGCAGCATTAAGAGTGGCTACTAACGTGATAAAATGTGGACTGTATAACATGGAGATTTCTTTTCTTTCTCAGATGCTTTGAATAAGATAAATATGAGAGCCAAGCGTGGTGCACACCTCTAATTCAAGTTTGTGGGAGGCAGAGACAGAGTTAGAAGCCAGTTCCATGCCAACTTGGCCTATGCAATTAGACTTTGTCTCAAACATAAATAAATAGATAAGACCTCTTATTACTTTATATTTCCTACATTCTTCCTATGGTAAGTTAAAATGAGACCATTAGAAAAACTATTACATTGTATTTAGTGAGAAAAACAGAATTGCAAATACCAGTGCTTTTCAAATTTGGTTTTATGGATCTTTTTGTTGCTGTTGTTGAGACAGTGTTGCTCTACGTAGCCCTGGATGGCCTGGAGCCGGCTGTGTAGACCAGGCTGGACTTGAACCCAGAAATCTTCATGCCTCTGCTCCCAAATGCTGGGGTTAAAAGCTTGTGCTACCATGTCTGGCTAGAATCTTAAAAAAAAATTGACTAAATTTTATTATAGGAAAAAACCCTTATCCTACCCCCTCAACAACAACAACAAAAAACACACACCAAAATTTTTGGTTCTTGGGCTATACATTCCCTATGAAAATGTATTAAGACAATGGTTAGTTCGTTATCTAAAATGTAGATTGAATTAAATGACGACTCTAAATTTCTCTGAAAATAATAAGGTGTTGGGAAAATATTATAGCTGAGCAATATAGCTTTGTAAATCCATACTTGTCTTAGTTGGGGTTTCAATTGCTGTGAAGAGACACCATAACCACAGCAACTTTTATAGAGGAAAACATTTAATTGGGGTTAGCTTACAACTTCAGAGCTTAGTCTATTATCTTCATGGTGGGGAAACATCCTGGCATTGCAGGCAGGTATGGTGCTGGAGAAGGAGCTGACAGTTCTGCATCTTGATCCACATGCAACAGGAAATGAACTGTCACAACACTGAGCATAGCCTGAACATATAGGAGACCTCAAAGCCCACCGCCACAGTGACACACTTCCACCTATAAGGTCACACTTACTCCAACAAAGCTGTACCTCCTAATAGTACCACTTTCTATAGGGTGGAATTTTCTTTCAAACTACCACAATACTCAAATTTTCAGCTTAATTAATTAAATTAGTTAATTTATGCATATGTATGTGTGCATATTAAGGGGTATCTGTGTATGCATGTGATATGCATGTGTGTGGTAGAGGCTAGAGTCAACGTCAAGTGTCTTTTTTAGTTGCATTTTATTTTTTGAAACAGAGTTCCTATTATTAAACTTGGGAGTTTGCTGATTACAGCTAGATCTAGCCTGTAAGAGCAAGGCATCCTTAAGTCTGCCTGTACCTCCCTGCAAGGGCTGGGATTACAGGTGTATGCCATGGTGGTTTTTGTCTGTTTGTTTTGTTTTTTAAATGCTTGTTTTGGGAGATTGTTGTGTAACAGTTTCCTCTGAGACTGAAATACTCCATTTTGCAGAGAGGCTCCCTCAGTAAACAACTCAAAACAGCTTCAGGAAGTCCCTGACACTGACTAGATTCTTAAGCGCCTTCCTGCCAGTGTATCATGAAACCTGAGAGCACCTCTCAGATGAGGAAGCTGATGCATAGAAGACTCTTAGGTGAGCTGAGCTACCCAGAAGACTTGTACAAGCTGAGCTGCAAAGGTGCTCAGATGAGAAAAACTGTAAAGAAGCCTAAGAAGAGCAGACAAGCTGCCTAGAAGAACAGGAACCTGCCAAGCTTCCTGAAAGAGGAAGAACCTCGAAAGGACATCCTCCAGCCTGTTGAGATGCTCACAGACTGTGCAGTGTGCTCCAGGTTTCCCTGGTTTGTGAGCGTCACCCCTGCTGTGGTGGGCCTTGGTGATGCAGCTGCCTTTGAGTTCTTCCTGCTTCTGTAAGTGATCAACTTCACTCATATTCCTGTAAGTAACCACGATAAAACGCATGGGTTCACCACGTTGGACTTTTGTGGTATCTGTACTTTGGTCTGTCGTGGGCTCCCAATCTGGTAGATATGTGTAGCATCTCCCCAGGAAGAGTTTTGTCTCACAATAGAGATCAAATTCAAAGTCCTTATCCTTGGTGTGCAAGCATTTTACTGACCGACACCATTGCCTTAGCCCCATCTCACCTTTAAACACACAGCCATGTTAGGCAAAAGAGAAAAGAAAACAGATACACTCCATGTCGGAGCCAGAGAACAAACAACCTCTGTGGGTTAGACACAGAGTGTGTTCAGAGTCAGGGGTCAGGGAAGGGTGGGAGCCAGAAATCACAGCTCTTTTGATGCTGATTTCAGGATCAAGCAACAGAGGGCAATTCAGACCAATGGGGTGAAGACAGAGTGGGTTAGATTATCCATGTTATCCGTGATAATAAAAATGAAACAAGTCACGGCCATGGTTTTAGTTTGCAATTTGCAAAATTAGTGGGCAGCACTGGAGAGATTTAAAGTTTTTATCATGATGTTCTGCATTTTTCATGATAAATATGTGTATATATACACACACACAAAAACCAAAAAATTTTAAAAAAGCCGTAAAGTTTATTAAAATACCTCTCAGCTGTATTTCCCTTTCACACTTGTGGGGAAAGGCCATTGCTTTATTAAACCTCAGAGCTAGCGTGCCTCAGAGGATTTCCAAACTGTCCCCTGATTTGGCACAATCCCTACAGCTCCAATCCAGAATTTGAAATCTGCAAGCAGATGTATGAGTCTCACCTGAGTGTCGGAGTGCAGAGAATCCTTGCTCATCTCCCCAGTCCCAGGTCGCCTCACTCTTATTGTGCAGAGAAGAAAAGGCAGGGGGTTCGTGGTACCAGTCCACGTCAGCACTACTAAAACCAAAGACAATGGCAAACTTGAGATGTTTTAGAAACTGAGTAAAAATCAATCTTGTTATCCAATTCTAAACCTTCCTATTTACCTTTCCAGACACCAATGCTGTTCTAGGAAACTACTGTACAAAATAACTTATTTTGCAAAATGAACTATTTTGCAAAAAAAAAAAAAAAAAACCCACAAGAACAAATTATTTGATTCTGCAAACTGAAATTTTTTTTTTTTTTTAAAAAGAGATGTGAGCTATGTGTCCTCTGCTTACAGCTTTCAGTCACTGCCCAATCTCCGAAAGTTTGAACTAGTCACAGACAAGAACAAGAGGCATGCATGCTCACCTGCTGATACAGTCTCCAGTGAGCGGGTCACAGCTCCCTGCACAATCACAAGGTCTGCAGCCATAGTCTCCAAAGCCCCAGTATCCCACCATGCACCTGTCACAGTGTGGCCCTGCCACCCCAGGCTTGCAAGGGCAGTCACCATTGCTAGGATCACAGAAGATCACTGAGCTGAAAGGAAGGTTAGCTGATCCAACTGGGTGGCAGGAACATTCTGCAACAGGAGAGACAAAGGACTGGTGAGTGGCTGGACATCACCTGTGTGAGCTTATGCCTGGAAAATGGCTTCACCTCATCAATCAGCGAGTTTCTGAGACTCCTCCTTTGGCCAATCTGTGTGGCTTGAAGAATGAAAGTTAAACTACAGATAAGCAAGATATAATTAGAAAGTATATCTGCCACAAAAAGAACTATGTAATTTATTCTAAAATTGAGAGCACTGTACATGAACAGCTTTTGGTTGACATGACCAGGATACACCAGTGAGGAAGATCACATGAGAAACGAATCACAAGCAGATTATGTTCTAGAGTAGTGATTCTTAACTTTCCTAATACTGCAGCCCTTTAATACGGTCCATATGGTATGGTGACTCCTAACCATAACATTATTTTTGTTGTTACTTTATTCTGCTATCATCATGAATTATAATGTAAATATCTTTGTTTCCTCATGGTCTTAGGAGACCCCTGTAAATGGGTCGGTTGACCTCCCAGAGGTCATGACCCACAGGTTGAGAACTGCTGTTGTAAAAGTAAAGTTCAGAAGGCTTTAGTATATAGAGGAGGGCACCAGATCTCATCATAGATGGTTGTGAGTCATCATGTGGTTGCTGGGAATCGAACTCAGAACCTCTGGAAGAACAGTCAGTGTTCTTAACCTCTGAGCCATCTCTCCAGCCCCAGAAGGCTTTAAAGATGAATGGTGTCAACTGTCTAACACGGCTGTGCAGAGAAGATGAAGAGAATGGATTGTTGTATTTAACAACATGAAGGCCTTCATAGGAAAAATTTCAATTCAGTGGTAAATGGGGAGTATAATTAATAGAGAGACTTCTACCACGAGATCAGATAGCTATTTTCAAAGTGAAAATCAGCTGGGACCAGGAAACCAAATGAGGACTTGGGTTTTTGTTTGTTTCAAGCAGGGAGAAAATGTAACACATCGATGTTTAATGTTGATTGTAAAGATGGATATTGTGTATTTAGTAAAGTTCTCCTGGAAATCAGGACGAAGCCAAACCTTTACGGTGAAGGTCAAGGAGTGATGACCCATGTCTTTAATGGCAGCACTCAGGAGTTCATGGCCAAACAGAGCAGGCGGTGGGGACACACACTAGGAAAGTTGGATGAGGAAGTGAGGTAGCTGGAGAAAAAGGAAGCAGGAGTTCAGCCCTTCTTCAGTACTTCTCTTGCCCTTCCAGTGCTCAGTCTGAGGACTCATGGAGCCAGGCCTAAGGAGTTGGCTAGGTGAGAACTGGCTGTGGCTTGCTCCTCTGTCTCTGATATCTTATAGCATTTCCCCAATATCTGGCCCTGGGTTTTTATTACAAGACCAAGTAGAATACATGCTCTATCTACTAGAAAGGAAAAATGGTGATCAGAGAGAAAAAGAGAGGTGAAGAGAATGGAAAATGATTGGAGGGATGTCTAAATGTATTTGCGAAGGGAAGAGGGTGGAATCTGATACAGTGGAGCATTGCTCTATATGACAGGACAGGATGTGGCCACCAATGCATGTAAGAGGTGGTTGCAGGTAGAATTTTTCTCCTGATTGAATATATTTTGTGAGTGACACAGGAAGCAAGATCATTGCATGAGAGACAGTAGAAGTCTGAGACATTGGGGGAAGGGTTTAGGAAGTCAGGTACAGTCGTTGGCTAGATGGCATTAGGACCACACCTGAGGTTAGAGATTGTGAATAAATAGTGTTATCAGACACATTAGTTGGTTTTCTCCAGTTTTATATATCAGAGCCAGCTCAGGTTTGGTATATATAGGAAGAGATGGATTTAATCTGCGTGGGTCGGCCTGGTTCCTCAGAGTGAAATCTATGAAGACCTTTTTAACACGTCTGTTCTTCTCTGACCTCCCTAAACTGTCTTCCTCTCGCAGTGTCACAGCATCAGGGTTTCCTTGTCTCTGGGATAGAGAATGTGAACAAAGTGTGTGCCTGTGTATTTGTGTGTGTATATGTGTGTTTATGCACTGGAACAAAGTGTGTGTGTGTGTGAATCTGTTTAAAATGCACTTATTTGGTTCATTATATATTATAAATTGTGATCTCAGTTGGGTCCTCTAACTGATGCTCAATTTGATTTCTTCAATTTTTTTAAAAAAGTTTATTTATTATGTATACAGAAGAGGGTACCAGATCTCATCATAGATGGTTGTGAGCCACCATGTGGATGCTGGGAATTGAACTCAGGACCTCTGGAAGAACAGTCAGTGCTCTTAACTTCTGAGCCATCTCTCCAGCCCCTGATCTCTTCAGTTTTACCTGGATTAGAAACAGATACTCCTTACAGGCCACCACAGCACTTCCCTGGGCTTTTCATTTGACCCTGTTGTTCACACAATTCTGACACGTCAAAATACATCAGAGATAACACATGTTTAGAACATGGTAGATGCCTGAGTAGGCAGGTTTGGCGTTACCCTAGGGAGGTTCCTTAGGAGGTTCAAGCTTGTGGGAATAGCAAGTGGAACAGCATGGCCCTTCTGGGGGGTATGAATTGAGTGGAAGGAAGTTGGAGGGAGCTGGGACAAAATAAATATTCAGAGAGTCAAGGCAGGTTATATTCAGGGTCCAGGCTGTGGAAGAGCTTTACTCCAGGACATTGAGTTTGGTCTTATTCAAGGGCTTAGGACATTCTCAAGCAGAATCAGAGTACAGGTCAGTGCTGTTCTGGCAGACATGTGGGAATTGACAAGGCCAGGTTAGGTAGAAGACAGAAAAAGTTTGCACAGAAAAGTTTTGTTTGTATATTTGGTTTTAAAGGCAGAGTA
The DNA here is from genome assembly GCA_004025045.1 of Sigmodon hispidus. Taxonomy (NCBI): domain Eukaryota; kingdom Metazoa; phylum Chordata; class Mammalia; order Rodentia; family Cricetidae; genus Sigmodon; species Sigmodon hispidus. The sequence continues at coordinate 109,728 of PVIH01002269.1, forward strand.
CTTGAGACTAAGACCCTGTGTAAGAGAAAGAACCACAAACAATAACAAAGATTTACAAAGACCATCAGGATGGGAAAGAAACTGTCAAGGGCAAGCAGATGTTGAGGAAGGTTTAAGCTTTCTAGTTTATAAAAAGAAATGACATCGTTTATGAAGATAAACAAGAGGAGGTTGGGATAGATAGATCTATGTTGGGGATGGAGGTCACAAAAGAGGGAGAAAAACATGAACTCAGGGTCGAATACATTAGCTTCGGTGTGCTTGTGGGATATGCTAAGAAGTTAGAACGGACAACTGGAAATAATCTGAGGCATAGGAGAAGGATTCCCAAAACAGTTTAAAGTGTTTTCGGGTAGTTGAAGCTGAGAGAACACGGTGAACCCCGAAAGTGTGCAGAGTGTAAAGACAGCCGCAGGCACAGCATGGAGGCCATCCTTACTGACAGGTTAGATTGTTAGGGGTTAGATGGGGGGGAAGAAAAATAAAAGGAGCTTTGGAAAACAAAGGGTGAGAAAGTTTCAAGTGATTAGCAGTGTCAAATACCAGAGATCACCTAAGACTGACAACAGACCAGTGACACTAACAGGAAGTCGCTGATGACTTTTCTGAACTGAAGAAATGACAGATGGCATAATACTCGTATGTTTTAACTAGTAAGTGTTAAAGCAGTGTTCTCAAATAATAAGCATCACTGGGTAAAGCTTGCGACACTCTAGAGTTTGAAACCTCCTGTCCCCGCCCTTCCACATGCTCTCATTGGTTAAGAACCATCACAATGGCATAGAATGTTCCTTTTTTTTCCTGCCAAAGATATGATTTCTCTATTAGAAGGAATCTTTTATTCACTCCATCATTCGTTTCCTCAAGAAGAAATGAGAGTTGATAATAATTCTAATATTTTATGAAGCATTTGCAGTTTAGAAAGTGCCATCACTCTGGAGTCAAACATTGTGTGATATGGCCCTAGTTTATTTCTCCAGTCTTGTCTTCCTTACCCTAATTAAGGGCTACCTTCCATTTCTAGACACACTCCATCATTTCCTGTTTCTAGGCTTTTGTTGAGGGAGAGGATAGCCTCCCCTGCATACATAGTTTTCAAGACTTTATACATCATTCGCATCTATCTTAGACGCCACCCTCAACTCATGCACTTGAGGTGGCGAGTGCCCAAGGCGAGTGTGTGGAGATAGAGGGCAGCTTGCCAAGGTCGGGTCTCTCCTTCTACCATGTCCACTCCAGGTATTGAACTCAGTCATCAGGCTTGGCATCAGTACTTCACCAGCTAAGCCACCTCAGTAGTCCAAAGACTGTTTGAAACACAAACTAATGATATTCATAAGAGAAGAAGAGGAACGTGCATCACCCTGCTCTCTACACCTTTCTCCACTTCCTCCAGCTTGGCGCCCAAAGCAGCCATTCCTGGTGCCTATCTAAGGGGTAAGTTTTTGGTCTTTAAGGGGTCAGTTCTAATCCTCCCCCCACACACTGGATGGCATTGAGCCTTTCTTTGAAACGTTCAGTTGCTTTAAGGGTAACATTTCTTCTTAGAACCTTAGAGCTTTGTTAGTTTTTCCTTGTTTGCTTGTTTTACTTTAAATTATCAACAGTGATGTTTTTTCTCTGTCAGCAGACTGTGGTATGCTACCTCCTGTATTGCTTAGTTGTTTTTGTTTTGCTTGTTTTTGAGACAAGATTTCTCTGTGCAACAGTACTGGTCCTTCTGGAACCCACTTTTTTTTTTAAAAAACATTTTTGAGTCTTATTTTTATGTTTAATTGAAGGAGGACTGAATGAGAGATAATCCATGTACTTATACGTAACAAGGAATTATAAATTCTAAATCCCAAAACCTGCATTAAATCAAGTTACAATGCAATGATAAGCTCCTAGCAAGTGGAAAAAGGATAACAGTGTATTTGCATAAGGCAGCAGTCATCTACCCATTCATTTAGCCAACCAACATTTAATGAGCAGCTACTATGTGCTAAGTTGAATTGGATGATCTTGGCCCTTTGAAGGGACTCACAGTTTACAATAATAGTTATTCCAGAGCTGATGTGGTGGCCCTGAGGGTAAATGTCATCATACAACATGAGTTTGATTTCTAGACCCATGGTGGAAGGAAAGATCTGACTCTTGAAGGTTGTCCTTTGACTTGTCTTATGTGCATCACGGCACTTACATGCACACACACACACACACACACACACACACACACACACATTGGCACTCACATGCACACACAAACACATTAGTACTCATGTGCACAAGCACATACACATGGCACTCCTATGTGCATGCACACACACACACACACACACATTGGCACTTACATGCACACACACACACACATTGGCTCTTGCATGCACACACACACATTGGCACTTACATGCACACACACACATTGGCACTTACATGCACACACAAACACATGTGCATGCACACACACATGCATAAGTTTACACACCATACACACACACCATACACACACACATATACCACATACACACTACACATGCACACACATGTATCATACACACACCATGCACACATTCACATATCCATACATACACACCATACACACACATATGCATGCATCATACACACACACCATGTACACATACACACATACTATACATACACACTATACACCCACATACCATCTACACACACATCATATACCCCCCACACAATGTACCATATATACACAATAATAAAAATTGAAAATAATAATAACTATTCCGATATAAAGAGGCTTACCTAATAAAAAAGAGAAGGAACTATTTTATCTTTAAAACTCTGAGTTTCTTGTAGTAATAATGTCAGTTAAGTTAATGCAGTCACCTATTATATGTCTTCATTAAGCTTCCTAGTTTTTTCAAGTGTTAGATTATGAGGATCTTCTGAAATTCCCTCTCAAGATACCAAATCACTATTGGTTTATTACTTGTTCTTAAAAATAATTTTTCTCTATTATTGGGTTGTGTACATATGATGTGTGAGTTATGTATGTATATGATGTGTGTATATGTCTGATGTATGGGTGTGTGCCTGTTGCGGTGCATGTATAGAGGTCAGAGGATCTCTTTGTATAGCAAGATTTTTCCTTCCTCCCAAATGTGGGCTCCAGGAATCAAGTGGAGGTCACAAGGCAAGTGCCTTTGCCTGGTGAACTATCTTCTAGCCTTGCCACTTGGTTTTATTACTTGTTTTTAATTAACCAATGTGGAAAGTTTATATAATGCGCAATATGAATATACCCAAATAGTATGTACCAAACAGCACAGATATGACATTAAATAAAATCATACAGGAAAGCATAAAACTTTCATAATTTTTTGATACTTAAACCAACAGTTAAGTGTCATTCAGTTAAAATATTTTGGTTCCTGACAGCAGGCATGGGAGATTGAGACAGAAGGTAGAGCTTATAGGACCCTGTCCCTGGGACCCCAAGGGGGAAAGTATGTCTAGGACTTGACTTCTCAGTAGGACCTTATGTTTTAAAACGCGTCAGGAATGGCCAGGGAAGAATGCAGTTCTATGTGTGCTAATGGATTTCTGTCACTGTGACTTTTTGCATAATAACAAGACAAAAATACCAGTGGGAAACTATGCAGAACCAGCTGCAGGCAGAACCCCAACATCCTCCACAGCTGCCTTTTCAGACTGCTCGGGAGGCTTGCCTCGCATGCTTGACTCTTGAAGTTTGATGGCTGGCTGTCAGTATGTGACACACAGAATGTGCATCTTTTTCTCTCCCAGAATTTGTGCATTTGTTATTGTTCTTTAGGAGGATTGGTGGGCTGGAGAGAGACTGTCTGCAGGTTATGGTTCAGGACCAAGTCCCCAACACATACTTTATACTAATTATTCTTTGTTTTTTCTTGTTTGAGACAAGGTTTCTCCACGTAGCCCTGGCTGGCCTGAAGTTCACTCGTAGACCAGGCTGGACTTGGACTCTCAGAGATATGCCTGCCTCTGCCTCAGGAATGCTAGAATTAAAGGCATGATTATTCTTTTAAAATTCAACTCAAGCCTTTTTATTTTTATTTTTTTTACACTTTTGATTTCATTACTATAGATTCATTGTATGTGCTACTGGGCCACATAAGGACATTGTCACAGAGCTGTATGATGTACTTTGAGGCTATTGTCCCCCGAGACCCTCAATCCTCTGTTTTCTTACTTTCCCTTTGATTAATTCTTTGTTTCTCCAGAAAGTTTCACTTCTGCTTTCATGGTACATGTACATATATGATTTCGTGTGTCTAAACAGAATCTGGAAACCACAAATGAGAGAAAGCAAGTGATACATTTATCTTTCTGAGGTTGTCAAAGTTTTGACACCCAGAATGATGTAAGTCCTTGACTTTTGCTTGTCTTTAGACATGAACCTCGATAGTGAAGATTTTACAGTATTTTCTACTTATTATTATCACTGTGTATTGTTTGTGTGTACAGCTTCATGGAGTTAGTCCTCATCAATCCATCTGTCCATCCATCCATGGATAGACTCACCCACTTATCTACCCACATTTTCACCCAGGAGCTTCTTGAACTTTAGCATTAATATGAACTGTAGGAAACAGCTGTGAGGGGAAATACTAACGTGTATCTCTCGAGTGATGGAAAGAAATGACAGAAGGCATTGGATGTTAGGACTGAGTTAGTTCACAGAGTATGAGAACTCTGAGTAAACCAGTAATGACCTCATGGCTTCATTTTTAAGGGACTGAACAATCCAATTGGCTTTCCAGTTAGCCTGTCTCTCTACCTTGCCCTTGAGAGGAATGTGGTGGCAAATAGCAGCATACCTTTCTTGATTACCCTGTGCTTTAGAATAAAGTTTCTCTTTGGTTACTCGGTCCTCTCCTTGGATAAAAACATCAACCTATCACCCATGTAGTAATTAGACTATGAGGAAAAGGTAGGGTGTGATTTATGATCTGGCTGCTTATAGTGAGTAAGCCTGGAATGCAATGGACAACAGGAGTGAAGTCCTGAGCTGCATAAACAATGGAAGAATACAAACACCAGTGACAAAGGCCAGGAACCCTGTGGCCCCCTTTTTTGTGACGGAGAGCTAAGGCCTCGGTAGGGTTCCCCTTTCACTTCCATTGACCTTCAGCAGAACTGAAACCCCTGTAGCATATCACCTGCTCTGAGCTCTGAGACTGATCCAAGCTCACCATAGAAACAGCCTCGGGTCGATCTATCATTACCTGGTAGTTCCCTAACTTTGGCTATTCTGCTGGCCAAAGATACGCCGAGAGCAAAATACCCTGAAAGTATTTGTTCCTGATTTAGCGTTTCTAAAAACAGCACTGAAAGTTCAAGGCCCTCAGCTGGGAAAGAAGTGGCTGCCTGGGACCTTTCGCCACTGCCCCGTGGCCACTCCCTTGGCAGTGCCTCCCAGGCTCCCAGCATTGTATTCTGGAAAGGCCAAGGCCCTACCAAACTTCTGATGGGGAATTTCAGAAACTGGCAGCTGCTTGCTGTTCAAGTTCATAGAGGGAATGAGGACTTCAAGGGGATGGTTTTGAGAAGCTGCTTTGAGGAGAGAGGAGACAGTATAAACTGTTACAAATGTATTAACTGTGAAGCTAAATAGTAGATAAAAGGCGCCCTTCTCTCTGTCCGAGGGCCACTGTTTACTCCTATTCAGCTGTCATTTCTGTTTGCTGGTAGATGAACAGCTACAGAAACAACCAGTTTTGCTAATGAATGAATAGCTATGAAACTAAAAATAAGGTAAATGAGTCTCACTGTGTGAAAGGCAAGATAACACCATGGACCATTTTCTTGTTGATCCTCAAAATGATAAATGCATTCTATTCAGTGGTAGCTACTTCATCATATTCAATATGCACTTCAAGCATACCGTTTTCAAACCAAGCCATGCTTGAATACATTTAGTAAGTAAGCCAGTTTAACATTTGCCTTTAATTTATTGACATCAGTTCTCTCACGAGTGTAATGTGCCACATAGGAAAATGCATCACACATAAGATATGCTTTTATTTGATGTCTTAAGCAGTAAATGAAAGGTAACCTAGCATATTTCCTATCTGCCTTTGGTGAAAATTTAAATGTACAATAAATAAATACTAACGTCATGGCTTGTATTTTAATCCATGACTGTAGCTGATGGTCAGACCTTTTTTTTTTTTTTTTTTTTTTTTTTTTTTTTTTTTTTTTTTTTTTTTTTTTTTTTTTTTTTTTTTTTTTTTTTTTTTTTTTTTTTTTTTTTTGTATCGTTCCTTTCCTGTTTACCAATTGTAACTATGCCAGTTTCTATTTATTCCTGGGCATATCTAAGAGATCTTACGTGGTTTAAAAAAAATGTTATACTCTCAGCTTGTGACTTTTTAAACTGAAGAAAACACTTCTGAGTACATAGATGAATTTAATTTACTAGAAAACTTGTAGGTAGGATTTTATGTCCTTTTTTTGACTTTGAAGAATTTGGTTCTGTCACATGCCACACTTATTATTATTGTCTATATCATACTTTTAAGAGAAACACCACCTGTTCAGCCTCCTGTTACCCTGTTCTACTTGGTCACCATTTTGCCCACACTTTTCCCTAATGCACTTTTTTTTTTCCCTTAAAGAAAGAAGACCTCTTCTAGGATCCCTTCTCTGAGCAGACATGATGAGTCTGGGCTATAATCTGTCCTGGTATTTATTTCTCTTCCTAATACTTTTACAACTTTTTTCCCAAGATTTATTTATTTATTATGCATGTAGTATCCTGCTGGCATGTACATGCCAGAATAAGGCATTGGATCTCATTACAGATGGTTGTGAGCCATCATATGGTTGCTGGGAATTGAACTCAGGACCTTTGGAAAAGCAGACAGTGCTTTTAAACTCTGAGCCAGCTCTCTAGCCTACCTTCATAGTTTTTAGTTCTATATTTACATGGGGAAATTACCTTGTGATCTGTTTCCATTGGAGTAGAAGCTCCATTTTGTTGTCTATGTAATGAGTAGATTAGACTTGGCACATATTAGGTATTGAGTAAGCTGTTTTATTATTATTATTAAGATTTTTAAAAAAAATTTGTGGTGTGTGTGTGTGTGTGTGTGTGTGTGTGTGTTGCCCACAGAGGCCAGAAGAGGGCATCAGATCCCCAAAAGCTTAACTTCCGGGTGGTTGTTAGCTGCCAAGTTAGTGTTAGGAATCAAACTTTGGTCCTCTGGAAGAACCACCAGTGCTCTTAACTGCTGAGTCATCTCTCCAGCCCCTTGTTTGGGATTTTAAAAAAAAAAAAAATTAATGAATTGTGTTATCTACTATTTCCTAATGACTGATGTTATTTGGTCTTTAGTAATCTCTCACTGCCCGATGTAATTTCTGTAGTACTGTAAGGCCTACCAGGTAAGATCTGCATCTTCCTATATCTGTATCGAATAAAACCCAGGCCTGTAGCCAGCTTACTTCAGCAACCCAGAGTTTGCTGAATGACTGAGTGAATGAACTTCTCTATAAGCATGGAATGATTTTCTGTTTTGTGAACCCCCAACAGAACCACACTACTTCTTTTATAGAATTTATAGTTTCTTAGCTGCATATAATACTGAGATACTGGAAACAGAAAAATAAAGCAAACATGATCCCAAACAAGCCTGTAGAAAGTATAAATGACCAAAGCACAGTCAGTTATGCCCACTCACTTGGACACAGTTATTTCTTACATTTAATGCTTCATCTAGACCAGCTTTATTTCTTATTATATGTAATAAAAATATTATAACTCTGCAGGAGATACTCTCCACCTAAAATAATGCCTTTAACTGAAAGCAATTCTTCCCACATGAATCAATCTCAAATCCCCCCCCATGCAGTTATCTCTAATTATATCTCTTTGATCTAGGTAATAACTTGTTTTAAAGTCACCACTCTTCATTCCTCTATAGTTTTGAGGTCTCTATAGAAACCTTCAGTTAGTGTTTATTTGATGTTTACCATCTTTATCAAATGTAAAATGATATATCTGATTTATTTATTCAATGAATTTCACTTTCTGTTTGAGAGACACTGCAGAGAATTTATTAAAATTTATCACTTCCCAAGTTGTGTGTGTGTGTTAGAGAGAGAGAGGAGAGAGAGACAGAGGGAAGAGAGAAAAAGGGAGAGAGAGAAGGAGGAGAGTGTGAGCATGTTCACACTTGCTGGGACTCTACTATTGATCTATATCTCCAGCTTGCTTTTTTTTTTTTTTTTTTTTTTTTTGGATACAGGCTTTCCCATGCAGTCCAGGCTGGACTTGAACTCAAGATCTACCTGCCTTTGCCTCCCAGTGCTGGAGTTAAGGTGTGTGCCTTACTGACTTTTATTTATCAGTTTATAATGGTTCTTATAGAAAAGGTCTATATGTTTCTTAATCTTTTTAAAGAATTATCTTGGTATGATCATTTCATTATGTTGCATTGATTTTTTCCCTTTTTTAATGTTTATTTATTTTTTTAATTTTATGTGAATTAGTGTTTTGCCTGCATGTATAACTGTGTAAGGGTGTCAGATCTTGGAATTACAGACAGTTGTTAGCTGCCATGGGGATGCTGGGAATTGAACTCAGGTCCTCTGGAAGAACAGTCAGTGCTCTCAACTGCTGAGCCATCTCTCTAGCCTGATTTTTTTTTTCTCTCTTTCATTTTCTTATCCCTGTGATTTTACTCTTTGGCTTTAAACAAAAAAGCTGCCACACTGTTGGTTCTATTTAAACTTTGCTTTTCAAAGACATTTACTTCACTTTGATTCTACATGGGAATCATCCACACTTGCTTTCAGAATAAAACAGACGCCTGTGTTGTTCATGTCATAAAGTGAACTTATATGGCTTTGCCAAATTGTACTTGGAAAGGAACAATCCACCAGCCAAATTATACTTGGAAAGGGACTTTCCCAGCTCCTGAGAAGCAGTGCCCAGGATGTAGGCACAGGAGTAGAAAACTGAAGATGTCTCTGGTTCCTAACTAGGTTTCATGGTAAGGCATTCTGGATTGTTTTAATGTAAAATCTTTTACCTGTAAGACACATGGAAAGGAGAGACTCTGTATACTAGTGAGGAAATAGCAGAGAATGAGCTAAGAAATGTGCAGGCTTAGCCTTATGAACTGGCCATGCAAGCAGACCGTGAAGGACTGAAAACACCACCCATGCGGGGCACTTGTGTTGCGCATTGAGTCCTTTTTGCTGCAGCTAGAAAGGAGAGAGTGGGAGGATACAAGGAGGCAGGGAAGTTTGGATGATAGATTCACCAGTGTATGCAACTGTAACTAAGGGCCAGATAGGATCTCAGCAAACACTTGATTCGGGGCTCAGAGCAGGGGGAGCAAGTTTATTTTTACTCATGTGCAATTGGCTGAACTTTTTCTGGCCACTCGGGATGAAGGAAAAGATGACCTTTCAGGAGATGGCTGCTTCCATATTTTACTCTGTTTCTGTTTCCAGTTGCTGCTTTTCTTTACACATTGAGGAAGACTATGCAGTGGTTAAAAGTGTGTTTCTTTACATTAAAAAAAAATTCATTATAAAGAAACTAACTGGATGTGTCCTAAGAAGAACCTGACTCTGTTCTGCCAGGCATGTGTTGAAACATCTGTTTTAAACATGATCTATGAAAGTGAGGAAAATTTGTACAAAAATGTCATAGAATGTCTGTCAATCTCCCACCCACACAACACTTAATAAATCCTTCAGTGTTGAAAACAAGGGCATAGGGAAGGAGAAAATTCAGATTCAAGGATTATTCCAATGCCAACGTTAAAACATGCAGTACTTGTTCGGAAGTAGGTCATTATAGAATAAAACTAAATGTTGGTATGGTGGTAAGCTAGGTTTTTTACAAATTCTAGACTCATTACAACAAGCTGCTTTAAAGAATCACACACACACACACACACACACACACACACACACACACACTCGGAATCTATATTCTAGGAATAAGAAGTTCTGTGAGTGGAGTTTCCAGATAAATATTCTGAAATGGTTACGTAGAAGACAGACATCTTAGAATTTTTTCACAGATTATCTTGGAGAAAAAACAGGTTCTACATTAAACATCTTGGATGGGGAAGAGAACTGGCATGGATGCTTTCCAGCATCTGTATGTTATCAGTGAATCAACATGTCTAGCCCTAGTTTCAGCAATGCTGTAGGATTTTCTGCAGAAGTATGACTAGCTCAGTGAGAAGATTACATTACAGGTGATTGTTAGCTCAGTGTCTTTCATTTCAGGGTGGAAGTGAACACAGCCCACCCTGGAAATGGAAATAGGACTTGAGTATGCAGAAAGACCAAAAGGCTAAATTGGAATCACCAATGATGCTTGTAAAGGAGTGTAGGTTTGTGGATCACTTCCCTCTTTGGGCTTTTGAATTAGGAGATCTCAGTCTTCCTGTCCAGCATGAGTTCCCATTGCTTGCATTTGGGAAATTGGCCTGTGAAGGTGGCTAGCCTATGTGCAAAGGAAAGAAACATCCCACTTATGTTTATCATCTGTTTGGTTTCCTAATGAAAAACATTAGGAACTTTGGATGTAACTCAATAATAGAGTGCCTGCCTCACATGTGAGACCCTAGTCAGTCTTCACTACCCACCCCCCAAAATCTGGTAGCTTGAAACAGGCTAATGTGGAATATTAAAATCATAGAGATGCTATAAATTAGGACTCTATCTCTGCCCCACTGAAAGACTGTTGTGGAATATTAATTTAAGATGTGTTACATTTGTTTGTGTTGTGGAACATTTGTTTAATGGTACAAAGATGTGTTGCATTCTTTTATGTTGTATTTGTTTAACTCTGTGAAGCTGTGTTACTTTGCCTACCTAAAACACCTGATGGGTCTAATACAGAGCTGAACGGCCAATAGCCAGGCAGGAGAAAGGATAGGTGGGGCTGGCAGGGAATAAATAGGAGAAATCTGGGAAGAAACAATGGAGGAATGAGAAAGGAAGGAGAGAAGACACGGGGGGGGGGACACCCAGCCACCCAGCAAGCCACAGAGTAAGAAGCAAAGAAAGGAATGTAGAATAGAGGAAAAATAAAAGCCCAGATGCCAAAATTAGATGGGATCATTTAAGTTAAGAAAAGCTAGCCAAACTAAGGCCAGGCATTCATAAGAAAGAATAAGTCTCCATGTATTTAATTGAGAGCTGGGTGGCAGCCCCACCCCCGAGAGTGAAGAGCATAGAGCTAAAAAGAGTCAAATCACCAGCTACAAGACAGTAAGCCACTGAGTGCCGCGTGACTTATTCTCCCATTTTAAATACACCTGCCGTAGCCAAGCCAGCATGGGTTATAGTTATGTCAGAGAGCAGAGGCTACAAATGGGTCTCCTGGAAAGAAACTGTGCTCCTTTAGAAGTACATTATCCCGAAGAGAGGGAGCAGTCCCCCCTCCCTGTCTGCCCTTAGCAACCACTTAGTTTGAGCGTGTTTCTGTTCTTAGCCCTAAATTCAGCTGGGAGACTCACATTTTCCCTTGTGTTTACAGACCTTAAATGCACTGTCCTTTAAACCGCTCCTTTTCCTTACTTGTGTAAATAAATTCAGTTTCAATGATCTCCACTTGTCTTAAGCAAACAAACAACATCCTAGGAATCCTCAGAAGTGATTCCCTTGGCCTGGAAATGTGTGGTGGAGAGTCCCACAGCAGACTCTGGGTAGGGCCGAATGAAGAGGAAGGGAAACATGATTTAATGGCTCTCAGGAATTAACATATCGACAGCAGGGCCATGTTTATTCAGGTTTGATAGATCTGTGACATTAAAGTGTGCACAGAAGGACCTTTCTATTTAACACATCTGGAAGGAGGGTGAGAGGTACAAGAACAGCTGGACCACTAATGTGGCCAACAAGTCCTTGGCTATTATGCAGGAAGCTAGCAACCTGAGAACCGATTGCCAGTGTCAATGCCACTCTATTTGCTAACGAGCTAGGGTTACCTACCAGGTGGCACCCTACTAAATGTACGGGAGCTGCCACGAGGAGGAATGACATCAGTTCATTTTAGATGACTCAGGCCACAAAGGCACTCACTGGAATTGGAAAGGAGGATGATAATTTCAGAGGAAAAGTCTGTGAAGAAATACCACAAGGGGATTTTCTGAGAGAGTCACCCTCAGACTGTCCTCCTCCTATTCCCTGCCCCTCCCCAGGGTATGCCCCATATCCTTCCTCCTGTCACACACAGATCATAATAGTACTTAAAGCACACTGGAAAAGGCTCAGTGAGTCTGTTCACATTCAGCCCATGGAGAGTGGACAGAGAGTACTGCGCACTCAGTGGGCATCAGCCAGGGTCGTCCATCATGTTCACGCCCACTTCAATGTATTGAAGTTTCTTCCCATCAACCACGAAAGGCCTATTCAAGAAGACCCTGACATCTTACAGACCTGGTGCTTGATGCAGTGCCTGGCAGAGGGGATAATAAATGTCTTTAAGTCTTCACATATATATGGTCACTATACAAGAGATTTATAGTGAGCAGCAGCAAACTGGGCCTTGAGGAGTCTTGAGGTAAAGAAAACTTTAGTCAACTCACTTCCTAAATTGACAGTCATAGGAAAGCATCCCTTCTTGGAATTTCTACTAACATTTCATGGAATTAGAGATCAAACACACCTATCTAGATTTCTGTTTTCCTTTCAGGAGATTTCTTAAAATTTATTTTAAAATTCTAAGTTTCTATTCACACAAATAGAGATAAAATCATTGGTCAATTTGCATGTTGGTTTAAGTAGATATTCTGGATAACTCATTTAAGCAGTTTAACTCTAGAAAGTGCTCAGATACTTTTAATCTTCATTGGGAGAATTTTGCAGCCCACTCGACCCCTAATAAAATACAACCACATGAGGATTTGTTAAAATGAAGTTTTGACTTCATCTGGGTTGAGATCAGAAGCTCTGCATTTCTAAGCAGCAACTAGATGATGCCAATGAGATTAGTCTCTGGACCACACACGGAGGGCTGGTTACTCTTCTGCCATGGTAAACTCAGTAGAACAAAAACAATAACATTGTTAATCTGAGTAAAATTGTACATGCTGTTGATGGAGCCACACAAGGGAATAGTCTGGATTGTTTTTAAAAAAATCAACCTGTTTTCTTGGTACTCCATTCCATAGTAGAAACTGATGAAGAGAAGGTTGCTAACTATAGTGAATCTCTCTAAGAGTTCCTCATATATCTGTACATCATATGCACAGCTGATCTTGGGGTGTCGTCAGCTTTGTCTTCAGAGTCTACAGTTGAAGGGGACACACAGGGAAATGGTTGGTACATAGACACGGGCATGGAAATAGTAAGAGAATGACATTGAACATAATGCCACCTGGACACATGATATGTGGAGGATTTAGATAGAAGAATTGGATTGCTTTGTTCTGAGATCTACTGCAGGCCCAGAAGGGGGAAATGAAGAAATAGACATGTACTCTGGGAGAAAGTAGACATGGATGTCTGTTTCCTAATGTGTCCTGGAATATTCATGAGGTAAATGGAACTATCTGCTCCATAGTGCAGTGACTATATAGGGAAGAGAAAAATATAGGCCTTCTCTATTACCTCACCCACCTTCTGAAAACAGTCCTGAAATGCCAGACTAGTATCAGTCATCTCCATAATTTCCCTTCATGATACACTAAGAACCAGGCACATATTTGCTGACTAGGCATGATCTGCAATATAGCTTATTAGAGTAGTTTCATTCTTTGATTTTTATAGTAGCCTGAGAGGGAAGTGAATCTCGGGATAGATTAAGAAGTTGAAGGACTCAGTTGGACAAATGCAGTTTTGGTTTTGTTTAGTTTTGGTCTGAGAATGTCTTAATGTGGTATTAATAGTTTTCATGGAGATGTCATTGTTTTCCTGACCAGTTACAAGGGATCCTTTTTATATTTTATAGTTTCTTCTTTTATGCCTTTTTTAAATATAAAACTCTGGATCTGTGAGTATTTTAGGTCTAAGAAGCTAGCTAATTTAAACATCCTTTTTACGTTTGGCAAGCATATGAATCATAGCTTGTCACAGAACAGTAGCAAAACCCAAAATAAAGCAAAAATAAAAATTGAAGATATTCATTTTGGCTCCAATTCTGCCAGTAAGCCTTTTCACTTTTTTTTTCTATTGGTCAGACTCATTTAAAAATGGGTTTCAACTGTTTTAATTCTTCATGTATTTATTTGTTTTTTTATTTTGTAAAAGACAAACAAAATACAAAAAAAAATTTGTAAAGGACCAGACAGAGATGATTCAGAGTCAAAAGTGTTTCTCCTGCAAGCCTGACTACTTGAATTTGATCCCTGGAACTCAGAATTTAAAAACCAAAACAAACAAACCAGACATGGGATCAGGAAGGGGTCTCAACCTCTGAGCCATTTCTCCAGCCACAAAATATGTATTCTTAAAGAGCATTTTTTTCTTTTTTAAAAGAGAGGATTAGGGTGGGTTGGGGGCTCATTTCCCATTATATTGCTCCAGTCCATTCACTGATTTCAAGCCAGAACCTGGAGTCCTCAGTGAACACAAAGGGCATGATCATCCACTGCCATTGATAGACAAGTGGTTTCTCTTGTCTAGTAAGTGAGAGGCTTGCAGACCCAGCATGGTTATCTAAGCCTTGCATCCCACCAGACGATGCTTTGGCTCTGTATGCAAGCTTCATACTCACATGTGGTGATACCACACACAGGAGGCAGACCTTTAAAAATTCTATTCTCTCGGGGCTGGAGAGATGGCTCAGCGGTTAAGAGCACCGTCTTCCAGTTCCAGGCAAACACCAAGGCAAATAAATAAATAAAGAAAGTAAAAAAAAAAAAAAAAAAAAAAAATTCTATTCTCTCCTCAAGTTAACTTCTGGGAGCTGTGCCAGCAGAGAAGCAGAACCTGGCCTGTCAATTCAATGTTTTAAGAGATAGCATAAAATTATTATGCCTTGAATTAATCATGATAACAGGATACATCTGAGCAGTATCAACTAAATACCTTCGTAATGGCACGAAAACCTTCAGGTGTGCAAGGTCGTTGTCGGATGAATGGTAGCACATCCAAGATCTAAGTGACCACTCTATTCTATCAGCATATTTTTCACTTATTATGTTCTCTTTGCTCATTTTTCCCTTTACTACATCACTTTCACTAGTTCTCATGTTCTCTTGTGGCGCTTTGGAAACTTCTTTATCGGGGCAAGAAAGGGAGATTTCCTTCATGAATATTAGACTGTTTGGATTGAACAGGTTGAACATTCTTGGCTCCTGAGGATAAGAAATTAGCTGATATCTCTGAGTCTACTGTGTGAAGATTTCACAAACTTTCTCCCTTGGACCAGCAAAGGGAAGGACAGTAAGATAAGTCGCGTTTGTACAAATCACGCTGGTCACCACGTGCGCGCGCGCTTACCTTTGCAGGCATCTGGGGCAGAGAAGGGTCTCCTGAGGTCGCGGTAGAAACCTGGCTTGCAGCGCTGGCAGTGCTGACCTTCGGTATTGTGCTGACAGTTGTTGCAGACACCACCACTGCGGTTCCCTGACGCCTCCCACACGTCGATGTCGAAGTGACAGGTGTCTGCATGCCCATTGCACTTGCAGGCTGGCAATACAGCACATAAGGTACATAAAAAACACTGCAATAGGATAAAGCCATTGCTAAATTTAAATTTTATGTATCTATGAAGAGCATATAGCACAAGAATAAAAATAATTTTTTAAAAAGAATCTTTTAATAGCTGTCTTGCTTTCCCTTGATCAGGGCATCACTTTTATTTTACACTACTTATCTAGACTTTCATTTTTCATTATATATTGGTATTTTAAAGTGTTAGTATATGCATGAAGGTCATTGTGATGGATAATTAACTGGACAGAATCTAGATTGCTTGGGAAATTGGCCTCAGCATGCCTAGAAATTATCTTCATTATGTTAACTGATATGGGAGGACCCATCATCTTTGTGGATCAGGCCAATCCTTGGGCAGGGAGTGTGCATTGTATGAAATGGAGAAAACAGTTGAACACTAGCATATAGTCCCTGTTGCCTGTTTCTGCTTGTAGATGCACTGTGACCACCTGCTTCAAGTTCCTGTACTCAGCTTCCCTGCCATGATGGACTGTCCCCTTGAACTGTAAGTCAGAATAAACCTCTTACGTAGCTTTTGTTAGAGTATTTTATCTAAGCAACAGGAAAAGAAACAATACATTTATCAAAGTGAAGATAGTCTGTTTACCCTAGAGATTGAGTTTGGCATCTATTTTGCAAAGATATTTGAGAGGTCATCAGTTTTCCTTTTTGATGGTAACCCTTGTCCATTTCTATTCCTGTTACTTTCTGAAGGTCAGCAGGTCTCTTGCCTCTGCAAAGAAAACCTAAGTCCCTTTGCATTATTTGAAAATAACAATGTATATTGCAGATACAGACTATAATTCATGCTTGCCCATGAGTCTGGGAAGAAATGTCTGATGGACAGTGGACATAGCCTAAGTATCTTACTTTTGTGATACTAAGATCAAACCTAGGCTTCATATTGCTAGGTGCTGTGTGTATGTGTGTGTGTGTGTGTGTGTATGTGTGTATCTGTGTTTGTATGTGTGTGTGTGCATGTGTGTGTATGCATCTGTGTGTATGTATGTGTGCACGTGTGTGTATCTGTGTATCTGTGTGTTTGTATGTGTGTCTGAATGTGTGTGTATCTGTATGTGTGTATGTGTGTGTATCTGTGTGTGGGTGTGTGTATGTGTGTGTATGTGTGTGTAGGTGTGTGTGTATCTGTGTGTGAGTGTATGTGTGTATATATGTGTGTGTATGTGTGTGTGTATCTGTGTGTGAGTGTGTGTATCTGTGTGTATGTGTGTGTGTATGTATGTATGTGTATGTGTGTGTAGGTATGTGTGTACCTGTGTGTGAGTGTATGTGTACCTGTGTGTGAGTGTGTGTATGTGTGTGTATCTCTGTGTGTGTGTACCTGTGGGTGAGTGTGTATCTGTGTGTGAGTGTGTGTGTATATCTGTGTGTGTATGTGTGTGTGTACCTGTGTGAATGTGTGTGTGTATCTGTGTATGTATGTGTATGTGTATCTGTGTATGTATGTGTGTGTGTACCTGTGAGTGTGTGTGTATCTGTGTGTGAGTGTGTGTGTGTGTACCTGTGTATATGTGTGTATGTGTACCTGTGTGTGAGTGTGTGTGTATCTGTGTATGTATGTGTATGTGTGTGTGTACTGCTGCTTACACTTGGATATTGTAGGACAGCTTGCAGGAATTTCTTCTCTTCTTCCACCTGGGATTGAACGCAGGTGCCGAGCACTTTTATAACTTGAGTCTTATGTTTGACCCTCCTTTTTACTGTTTATTTTGAGACAGAGTCTCATTTAGTTGTCCAGCTATCCTCAGACTTGCTTTATGGCCCTGGCAGGCTTTGATCTTGGGGTTCTTCTGCTTCAGCCTTCCTAGTAGGTGAGATCACAGGCCCGAGCCATTGTGCCTAGCTTATCTTTCGTGGAGTAACATTTCCCAGTCGTTGTCATTCGGTGACTGTAAGTGTGTCTGCTATAGGAGCTTGGTTCATAGAGGAGGCCTCAGTCTTCCTTATGTAATAATTTCTCAATGGCATCTCTCTAAGCTTATCAGTCTTTAGCTCTAAGTGACTTGTCTCTATGTCTATGTGTAAGTAGGTAGCAGTGAGTTTCCAAGGAAAAGGACCAGAATGGCACTCTAGGAATTTAGGAGAAATTCTTTAGATTCTCTTGATAAGTGATTTAGGATAAGAATTCAGACAGCTCCCACCCCACCCAGGAAGTCAACTGTATTTGAAAATACTAGTGCTATTTTTTTTTCATTGTTTCCTTGTCGCGTCATATTTTTCCCGTACTCATATCTTTAAAAGGCATAAAGTAATTTGATATTTATACTTAGAGGAAATCCTTCTCATTTCTTAGAAACAAATCCATTCCGATTCTAGATTGTGTATGAGAGGTCTTCTAGGAACTTCATTCCTGGTACATTTTTAAAGCTGCCAATAGGACTTAGTGGGCAAGAATGTGCTATCTGCTTGGATACTTTGGGGGACCTAAATGCTGTCCCTGAGAACTTGAGTTTAAAATCCTCCTAAAACAGGCTTGGGACTGCAAACATTTCTGTGAGAAAGGGTTTCTCAGAACATCTGACCACCTGATACCGCTGGACCAGAGTCTGAGCTCTTTAAATGCAAATAGGAAAATGATTCATTTTCCCATGTTCTCTCCTTCCCTTATCTAATCTCCAAATTAAACCCAAAATTAGTCCCAGTAAAACAATCCCATTCTTGACTTCCTGGTTTAATTTCAGTCTGATTCATCAGTGGGGAAAGTATCTAATAGAACCCTAAAGACTTGGGATCAAGTCCTCATTCCTTCATTTTCTAACTCTGGCAAGACATTTCATCTTGGTGATCTTCAGTTTGCTGATTTCTAAAACAGGACTGAGACCATCCTCTCTATTGGGTTGTTTTGTGAACTGAATTTAAAAGAGTGGTTTCCAGAACTGTCATTTAATTCCACAGTGATGAGAGCAGCTGTATGCTGTAATCCTCAATTGCTCTTGAGTCTGTATCATGTCAGGTTCTCAGGGACAGCATTTAGATCCCACAAGGATCCAAGCAAACAGCACGTTCTTGGCCACTCAGTCCCATTGGCAGTTTTGCAAACTGTTTGCAATGGTTGGAGTCATGCTGGGCAGTGATATGCATGTGTCTGCATGTAGCTTCTGTCACCCATCACTTTATATTGTGTTTCAAGAGATAACAAGGAATTCTCAGATAAGTGTGTTTTACAAAGAAGGCTTTTGAGTAGCGGAGGTTGATACTTACTTCTACACTCCTTAGGAGCCCCTGTCCGGCCATCTGCTGCCTCCCAGGGCCGGTCATTGTACAGTGGAGCACAGTGCTGACAATGGCTGCCTGCTGTGTTGTGCTTACACATACACTTCCCATGCACCTACAGACATTAAGAAGAGCTGTGAGCATGAGCCCTGTCACCAGGGAAGAAATTCTGTTTCTCTGCACCAGTTGCTTTTAGCTGGAAGACATTAATTCACTTTTCTGAAGAAGTTAGCTAGCATAAGGAAAAAAATCTTTTAGTCTGTCTTGTGATTAACTCAAAACCAAAAACCAAAAAGCAACAATACTTTTTCTTGACTAAAGAATCTATGACCCTAATGAGAAATTCTATGGTATTGGATAAATATTAAAGTCAACTTTAATATCCTTAGTTAAAAAAAAATCTTAGCACAAAATAATGCATTTTTACTATAGAAAATGTAGAAAATTGTAATCTTTTCAACAAACATTAACACCAACATTTGAATATTTATATATATGTTTTAGTGTATTAAAATGCAATTAAGGACTTTTTCTACATAACACGTTAAGAATATGTAGCTTTGTGATAGAGTATGTATCTAGCATGTTCAAGACACCTGGGTTTAATCCCCAGCCCCCCATCACAAAAAGAAAAGGATTATCTGTATGCTTTCTTTAACATTCTTGTATATAACACATTTTTATGTATGATTAACAGTTTATTTGAGCAACCACCTACTTTTTTTAATCACAAAGGCTTAAATTATTGATATGTTCAGTACCACAGTGAACATCCCTGTAGCTAAAGTATCTGTATAATTCTTTACCTCTCTTAAATCTATTTCCTAGAAGTAAAATGAATGGAAGGGTCCAATAAATACTGCTAAGGCTTTGAATACACTTTATCATAATTTCTGGACTTTTCTTTTGACCCCATAACTGAATTCAACTTTGTAAAGCAACTCTGAATGAGGTCCATAAGTATGAATCTGCAAGTTTCTATTGAAAAACAGTACTTTTTTTTTAAAAATTCTGTATTCTTTATTCTATATTCTCTTTTCTTATCTTTATCCAGAAGTGCCTCTTCTGTATTTTTTTTATTAATTTTTTTATGTGAATTGGTGTTTTGCCTGCATGCATAACTGTGTTAGGGGGTCAGATCTTGGAATTACATGCTAGCTGCCATGTGGATGATGGGAATTGAACTCAGGTCCTCTGGAAGAACAGCCAGTGCTCTTAACTGCTGAGCCATCTTTCCAGCCCCTTTTCTGTATTTCTTGATGTGAAAAACAGTACTTATAATTTAGCATAAAGATGACAAATCATGTCTGCCAGTGAATGAATATTTATTTATTGATGGTCTAGAAGGGACAATCACTATCACTGTAGTACAGTGAGTTTAGTATGCAAACCATCTCCTTTCTATTTATTTTTACTTATGTGTGTATGTGAATATATGACATGTGTTCAAGTGCCATCAGAGAGGCCAGAGGAGGGTGTTGGAGTCCCAGAGCTGATGTTATAGGCTATGTTGAGCTTCCTGACCTGGATACTGGGAATTGAACTTGGATCCTCTGGAAAAGCCTCAAACACTTTTAATTGCAGGACCATTCCTTGGGCCACAGCATTTCTTTTTCTTTAAGAAAGGATGAGGAGTTGGTGGTTGCTTTAGAGATGGCTCAGAGCACTGCCTGATCTTCTACAAGTTTGAATCACAGCACCTACATGTTGGCTCACAATCATCTATAACTCCAATCCCTGAGATCTAACACCCTTTGGCTTTTGTAGGCAACAGGCAAAACATTAATAATTAATAATAATAATAATAAGAAAGAAAGAATTTGGGTGGTTAAAGAGATAGTGTAGTGGTTAGGAGCACATACTGCTTTTCAAGAGGACCCAATCCAAGTTCAATTCCCAGCAACTATATTAGGAAGCACACAGCTGACTGTAACTCCAGCTACAGAGGAGTCTAACACCACTGGCCTTTGCAGGCACCCGTGCTCTTGTGTGTGCACATGCACATGAATGTGTGCATACACATATATACATGTAATTACAAATAAAAATAAATTTTTATAAAGGAAAGGAACAAAGAGATTTATGTAGAAAAATCCATCATTAACAAGACAATAAATAAATGCAAAAGAACGAAAACAGTTTTGGAATTCAAAAGATTTAGAACTGACCGTAGGTTGACAGATGTGGAGGGCATTTTGAAAGGCATGGGGTTTGATCTGACATTGATGGATGGGCTGTATTTCTAACAAGCTGAGAAGACAACATTTCCCAGGACAAGTAAACAAGGTGTAAGGGAGCAAGTGTGGTCTTTGAGATTGGGTCTTGAAGGCTACACAGGATTTTCATCATGGATGGAAAATAAGATGATGAGGATTGCAAAGGGGTGTCTAAAGAACAGTCAATAAATGGACCAGAGTATGCTTCAGAGACAGTGGCTTGGTCTACAATGATCACGGCATTCATCAAATAACTGCTCCAAGAGTCTGTAATTTATCCTGAAGATAATGCAGACACATTAAACATTTTAAGTAAAGAAATAATTGGGCAGTGTATTAGCTACACTTAATTTTCTTCATCTTCAAGAAACATTTTACTTCTTTCTTCCTCTTATCTAAAAGTATACTTTTCTCCTTCCCTCTTTGATTGTATTTTTACCCCTGCCCTCAGCTTATGGTCTCTCAATAGCCAATGACACCACCTATATTTTCTGAAAGCATCTGTAATTTTAAAAAGTAATTATTTTTATTCCTTGTTTGTATCTTTTCATACTTTTTTAGCATCCACTTATTAATGGAAGATGATATTGAAAGGTACTGTTAATTTTCTTTACAAGAACTCAACTCTTGCCAAGGGTTTGGTTTATCCAGTTTAGTCTTAGAATGTCCAAAACCTCTATATAATTTCACCTAACTCAGGTTATTTTGTCCCACAAATTCTAGGCCTCGGGAGGTCACAGACATTTGGGGGTAACCTCATCAACCATTTCCGAGTATCACAGGATAATCTTGATGGGTCTGTCTCATTCAGAGCATTCCTTTGTTCTTCAGAGACTGAAATGAACCTCCCAGGGTCTGAAGATGCCAGGACAGCAAATTTTTCTGCACATAGAAAAATTCAAGGAGCTGTCATTTTGAAAATTACCAAAAATAGTTGTAAATCATTACCCAGACAGTTTGAAACAAGAAATCCTTCCTCAGCGATACAACTATTGCTGTTCAAGCTTGAAAGATCACCCACTATTTGATGCTCGTGAAAAATGTGCCAAGTAAAACTAGGTCTTCCTTGGAGACCAAACAGAAAAAGGAAACATTAGCAATAAGTTAAACATAACTCCTATTTGGTACATAAACACCAACTAGGTAAAGAGTAGGAAAATAGAGTTATATATTGAAGAGGTCATTTAACATTTAATTAGAAAATGAAAAATGAATCTTGACCACAAAACCAAACTTCTAATTACTCAAGATGCTTAAATATTGTAGGAGCCTCAGAAACACTTCTGTTAACATTAAGAATACATTTCTCTTTCAATATCCAAAGGGTCCCCCACCACTCTCAGACAGGGTTTCTCTGTGTAACCTTAGCTGTCCTGGAACTCACTGTAGACCAGGCTGACCTTGAACTCACGGAGATCCACCTGCCTCTGCCTCCTGGGTACTGTGATTGAAGGTTTGTGCTATCATCTCCCAGCCAAAGTTTTTATAATTATATACAATTATTTACTACTAAAGTTAACCTATTACAAGTATTTATCACTAAAATTAACCTATTTTCTACTTGCTTTTAGCACATTCCTCATAGGAAAGTACTTGTATAAACTTGAAACAAGTCATTTGAGGAATTACTGGATCTTTGTGTTCATTATGAACTGTGCCATTTTCTTATAATAATTGTGTATTGAAATCAGATAAAGAAAAGGAAAACATCATCTTTTCACACTTTAATCTGCAACATAAGAATTTAGGTGGTGCCAAAAATCAGGCATGATTATCTTTCAGATCCATTGTCAGAAAACTGATCTGGAATAGCAAAGTTTCTGTTTTTATTTTTTCTCGGTTCATTTTGACTTTCAGTGATCATATATCATGTGATTGAAGACACTGATCATGGCAAGAGATGGTGGGAATCTGGTTACAGATAGTTTGTGATTGAACAATCATTTATTTGTATGTAGATTTTTCTAAAAGATTGATTTTATTTTTTAATATTGTGTGTGTGTGTGTGTGTGTGTGTGTGTGTGTCTATACATAGGTATATATACATGTGAGGGCTGGTACCTGCATGTAGGATACCCTGAAACTGGAGGTATAGGCAGTTGTGAACCTCTAAACAGGTGCTGGGAACCAGATTTGGGTCTTTTGTAAGAGCAGTGCTCTTTCTTAACCACTGAGCCATCTCTCCAGCCCAGAGATAGAATATTTAAATATTAGATGGAAGATTGGCTTAGATGACCATTAAAAAACTTCTGGGGTTCTTAAAAAAATAAGGCTATATCAAGGCTTGTGTCTTTGGACTCTGCATGTTTTTCAACTGTAGGCAGCTACTCACAATCCACAGCCCTTCCTGAGTCATCAGAGGCTCTGTTAACTTCTCACCAATGTCAGAAACTTCTGCATGAAACACTGAGGGGACAAGAGCATGTTTCTTATTTTTAGCCCTATATAGCACAGATAAAGAAACAAAAGAACATTAATGGTCTGAAGGTGGAGCTTCACTTGGCTTAGGGACTGCTAAAGACATCTTAGAGTAAAGATTGTTCTAGTTATTTCTCCCCAATAACCATACACTCTGTTACCTAGTGATGATGTTCCCCATGGAGTTTCACCATATCAAAAAGGCAATGTTTCCTGGGACTCACATTAAGTTCTTTAGAGAATGTGTGACAGAGTCAGCTTCCTACTATTTCTGAGAAAGGTACAACCACTGTTGGGGTCTTTTATTCAGATCCTATAGAAAACAATCATATAAGTTAATGAGAAGCATGTTTTATAACTTCATATGAAGAAGTTATTGAATTTCAAAAATGGAGTAATGTTTTTGTCTGTGATAATTTATATACATATGGTTTTATTTTCATTACCATGCAACTTTGAATTCCAGGATAAAATGAACATTGATTGGTTCATGCCATCATAAAACTAAAAAAAAACATTTGAGCCAAGAAGAATGCAATGCTTGATGGCAGTGGCTGCAACAGTACTGGCCTCTGTTTATCTAGACAGTGGAAGGAAGCCATGTGGCCTCTTAAGACCAAATAGGAAGAAAAACTGATTAATTTCTGAGCTGACAGTATATCCCTCTTAGTGGAATGGCTTAGCTTCTAAAGGAACAAACTTCTGAATGGAAAGAGAGAAATTCTAACAACAGGCTAGCCTGTTGGGATCTGCTCTTCTTATGTGGGGCAAAAAAATGTACACGGGGCTACACTGCAGCCTGTGAGTAAATAGCTCTTGGAAGAACACATTAAAAAATGGACACACCCTTGTCCATCAGAGGCCTGCATACTTAAATTTAATAGAAGTTAGAGTTCCCTAGGGAAGAGAGAAGTTCATAATGAGCTGGTGGAAAAGGAGCCTGAAGCTTTTTGTCAGGATGGACAAAACAGGGTGAGGTGAGTTCCAGTCCTTGCCTAGTAATACAGACAAGAAGAAGGCAAGGCAAACAGACCGCTGGGTAGCTTATTCTTTGAGCTGCACCAGAACAGGAAAGAAAACAGCTTGCATCAGACAGCATGGGCTGTGCAAGTAGGTAGAGAGGGAGAAAAATTACAAATACAGAATGAAAATTGGTTCCAATTTAAGACTCTTCTTTTCATCTAGCTTGAGCCCCAAAATGCTTCCCATAGAGATCATCACTAGAGAGCTCTAGTGATGTGTCAAGTTCAGAACTCTTCATGAAAAGACACCTTAAGTGATTAGTGAAAACCCTAACAGCAGAGATTATACATATTGCTTCTTAATTCTACAGCCGGTGATGGAGTAGCTTGCAGGAGGAATGGATTTCCTGGAGGAACTGAAAAGAATATCTTAGGCAGAAAGAAAGGAGCCAGAGACAGACTTTGCCTACTTCATTAATTTGCCAAGACTGGTCCTTGACTGACACTTGGGAAAAAGCATGAATGGAGCCAATGCAAATTTCTGAAGGAAGTGCTAAGCTTTTTGCACTCTGTGTGAGAACCAAAATACTTATCTCTCCACTCGACTATAACATCTTGCAGAAAACAGTGGCTTCGGTTTCTCTGGATTTCCAGTATCTAGAGTATAATAGGTCATCAGTAAATATGTGCTATATTTTTTTCTTCAGTTGATATATATTTAGCAGGATGTTGAGGACGTTGGCCATTTATTTAACACTGCTGAGAAGGCTACCAGTTAGCTATGCATGTTAAGTTGTTTAGAAAATTTGGTATGGCCAAGGTACTTTCTGTAAAAGCTATATTAGTTCACACCCAAGTGTCTCAGAGAGACCTGCTGCAACATGAATCTACCATGGGATGATGGTGAATAATAATAATAACAATAGTAGTGATTATATCACACGGATTCTACAATGTGCCATGTGTTGTTCTAGGCACCATATAAATATTAATTAACTTGGTTCACACAAAAACCTTATTATAAGGCAGGAATAAATTGGCACTGCCCTGTTTCAGAATGTGGATTAAACCAAGACCCAGAGGGATTAAATAATTTGTCCAAATGTCAAAATTTCAAAAGGTGGTAGAAAAACTTGAATTCTAGTAGTCTGACTCCCGAGTTCCCAACCCAACCACTGTCTGCAGGGCCTACAGAGTCGATTTTGAGGGTTCTACTTGGCTCAAGGCAGTTCAGAATGATCTCTAGATGATGCTGGTGTCTCACAAGCCAGTGTGCCCTCAAGAAGTTTTTGGGGTCTGGTGAGATAGTTCAGTGGGTAAGGATGTTGCTGCCCAGGCTATGACCTGAATCTCATCTTTGAATCCCATGGGGTAGAATGAGAGAACCAATTCCTCCAAGTTGTTCTCTGACCACCACACTTGTGGCATGCATGTGCCTATATGTAGGCATGCATATGTACTTGCACACACACACACACACACACACACACACACACACTTTAAAAAAAAAAAGAACAGAGTGCATCTTCTTGGTTTCTATCTCTTCTAAAATACCCAAGAAGAGATAGAAACCAAGTAATTTTTGAGAAAACTCTCAGTTTTGAAGCAAATGTAGCTAAAAGTAGAGCCATGGTAAGCTTATGGAGCCAGATATCCTGGTTATAAACCTGAAGAATAAGCCTCTATCATCTAGAATAATTAACATAGAGGCAAAAAGGTTAGTTAACAACAGCATGGGCTCCATCCTGATCTGCTAGGAGGTAATATAGCATTAATAATAATATAATATTAGCTCATAACTTAAGGAAGATACTTAAGAATAAATATTCTAGTATCAGTTGTAGAGAAAATTAAAGTGGTCTTTTATATATAAGATTCCTTGAATGTACTGTATGTTTTATTTTAGATAGGTCAAAGCATACATTTGGAAGAGTTTCTATGGCTAGGAACCTGAGCATGGATGGTTACTGCTTAAGACACAACAGGTGTGGCTATTGATAAGAAAGTTTTATTGGGTTTCTTCTATAACATGGTGTTCACTAGTTGGTTGCTTGGTTTGGTTTTATTTTTTTATTAGGTTTTTGTCTGTTTATTTTTTGTAAACTAAATAATGCCTGGCAAAGTTAAAAAAAAAAAAAAAAAAAAAGAACAGAGTGCTCCAGGATAGAGTTGGCTTGCATTTGTGGTGAAGCCAAGCTGTTTTGAGGGTAAGGAAATACAGGAATATTGGCCACAGTTTTCCACACCTGCCACAAATAAGTATCCAGCAAGAAGGGCTGGAGAAGAAAGTAAGAAACTCATCGATTGCACACAAAACCTTTCTATCTATGCACTTAAAATACTGATTCCCATGAGTGGTGGTGACACAGGCCTTTAATCCCAGCCTGGTCTACAGAGTGAGTTCTAGGACACAAGAAACCCTGTCTCAAAACAACCGCCCCCCACAAGAACCAAACCAAACCAACCAACCAACCAACCAAACAAACAAACAAAAACAGTTAATGAGTTGGAGTATAGGAAGGGACACTGTAAAATGCTGTGTTCTGGACATGACATGGCAGCTGCAGAAACTCATAGTAACAATGGCTGTCCACACAGGACCTGCACAAGACTGGACCAGTGACATTCTGGAGTGGATAGAGGCCCCACCTGTCTCAAAGGAACCCACAGGAAGGTAAAGATTGCAAGGGGAAAGGAAATCCTATTCCTCAGTGGTGTAGCCACTGCATAGTGCCCTCATTTAAATAAATGAGCTCCAGCTAAGTTCATCCAGCCAAAACACCCAGTGAACAAAACAAACAAAAAAATCCCCCAAAACAGTAAGTGAAAAACTATAACCCCACCTTTCACTCAATCTTTAAAACTTTATCTATCTATCTATCTATCTATCTATCTATCTATCTATCTATCTAATCTATTTATTTATCTGTCATCTATTGATTTATTTATATGTGTATGAGTGTCTTACCTGCATGTATGTCTGTGTACCACATGCACGCAGTGCACTCAGAGGCCAGAAGAAGGCATTGGACCCCGGAGACTGGAGTTACAGATGGGTATGAGCCTCCCATGTGAGCACTGGGAATGGAACCTGGGTCCTCTGGAAAAGCAGCTAGTGCTCTTTTTTTTTTTTTTCTTTATTTTGTATTTATTAAAAAAAAACACAGTAAAAAGAATTTAAAATGTGGAAGAGTTAACAATAACTATATAGAGGATAAGAATGATAAGCATGGCTTATCAAGGGTGCAGCTAGTGCTCTTAACAGCTGAGTTATACACTGAGTTTTTAAAATCCACATTGGAAGTAGTTAATTATTCTCATTGTTTAGTATTCTCATTCTCAATGCTGTGGATTTTTGGTTTATTGTGAATGAACAGAACATTTTAAACGTTGGGCTCTTAAGGAATTGTAAAGTAAGATGCTCTTCTACTTTGTAGAGAATTGAATAGAACCAGGCAGGTCTCCCCTTTCTGAGACCAGGGATCAGGAGTGCTTCTGTTTGTAGCTGGGGCCTGGAGACTCCCAGTCATTTGGGAAATCTCAGTTCCTAAAAGATCTTTCTTTGTCTCACCCTCTATTTAATTAGCCAGAATCCTTCTGCTGGGAAAAACTCTTAAATGGAGGCAGGGAACCCTACTTGCTAAGTGTCCTGGCTAGTGAGTCCTTCTGGGTTGATTTTGAATTTTATTACCAGTGAGCTGTTTTACATCTAAGATGTAGGAAACCAATCATTCTAATGTTTCTTTTCCATAGAAGCCCAATCAGTTGTATTTAAAAAATAAGTTGTGTTGAAAGAATGCAAATGATTGTTTTGACTTATTATGTAGCCCAGGCATGCCTCTAACTCAAAGCAATTCTCCTGCCTCAGCCTTCCAAGTGCTGAGATTACAGGTCTCAGCCACCATGCCTGGTTCACTTCAGCATTCTGTATTTTTGTATTTGCCTAAATATGTGTATATTTTAAAATTTCTAATTGGAATTTTTATAACATCTTACTAGTTCTGACACATTTAACATTTGTGTCTGTGAAGTATTTTTTGTTTGTTTGTTTTTGTTTTGTGGAATCAGGGTTTGAAGACACGTTCTGGTCATTGCCACAACGCTCAGCCAACTGAGCTGTGGTTCAGTCTCAATCCATCGATGTCTCGCTCTGCCCCCCCTTCCCTCCTTTCCTCCCTCCCTCTCCTCTATCTCTGTCTCCCCATCTCTTCTTTTACCCCTACTGTTCTTCTTTTGTTTTGTTGTTCATTTTATCAATGCTACTTGAAGTCTCATACATGGTGGTTCATGCTATGGCCTCAGCTTCTTAGGGCTCCAAGGCAGAAGGACTAAATGAATAACACTCTTCAGGAGCAGCCTGGGGGTACATTGTGAGACACCATATCTAAAGAATAAGAATAATGAAAAGGTTGAGTGTGTTGTGTACAATCTGATACCTCATCCTTCTGGGAGGCGGAGTGGGGGACACAAGTTAAGGTCAGTCCAGGCCTAGAAAGCACTGGACTTGCAGAGCTACATGATCTAGACCCAGTCTAAAAAGCACAAGGAAAAAGAACCTTAAGAATTCACTTCCAAAGATAGAATTTCAACATGCTTTATAAAGATAAATGAGTTTTGAATGTCTTATATTTTTACAAAGATAATTCTGATAGCTTCCTCATTTTAGTATTGCCAGGCACTTGATTTTTCCTTTTCTGTAAAAATGCAGATAACACCATAGAACTAAAAACTCTAATGCCCTTTGAAGAAGCATTTAGATAAGACCGAATTACTGCTGATTTAGGAGGGTACCCTGCATTATTTCCTTCATTGCAGAAAACATTATTATTATTATTTTGCTTCCAGTGGATTTTAAAAGGTATTTCTGAGTACTGAGGTAAAAATTATTCTGTCTACAGATAAGATACTTGACTAAATCACATAGTTGTCTGGCTTTAGAGTCACATTCAGGCAATGGCCTTAGAGTTAGATGCTCTTGACTACACGACACCTATTACAGTATATCTCCTACAGTACCCTGTATAAGAGCCCCTCAGTAGACAGCTAATTGTAAATGCCTTTCAAGCCAAACTAGTTCCTGGCCACCAAGCTCTCAGTTCTGGGGACAGCTGCTGTGCCTGCACAGATCTGTTAAATGCTGTTTTCATCATCAGATGTCACTCTTAGCTTACTTCTCACAGCAAATCTGTGGCAGCGCACAAGACATACTCCCCAAGAGGACCCCAAATGCCAGAACTTCCATCTCAGAACAGTGATGCCATCAAGAGGATTTTTTTAAAATCCTTCCCATGAATACTTAAAATAGCTGCTTATGATGTAATCTCATTGAGGAAAGGAGAGGAAGATCTCAATTTCAATTTCTTAACAGCCATTTAATTTTCACAGTCTCAGGAGGGAATTAATGACGTGTATCTTTCCATATGCTACTAAGTCTTCCTATGTTATGCAAGAATGAGAGAGAGAGAGAGAGAGAGAGAGAGAGAGAGAGAGAGAGAGAGAGAGAGAGAGAATGAATAGAACTCATTTTGTAAGCGATTTCCCTGTGAAGCACAGTCTGACATGAGACTGAAGGCAGGTTTTGTAGGGTCTTACTCAACGTCTTTTAGAATTTAGATGAGTTTTTATAATGAGTGGGGGCCAGGTGAAGTCTATGAAAACGTGGTGATTCACTAAGTACTTTTCACCTCAATGACACTTGTTCAATGTGCTCACGTGGCTTTTGCTTATTTTAAAGGGAAATGCTTTGCCCCTGACTACTTTGCATTGCCTTACAGCCCCTCCCCCTTCCTAATTCATCCTGGTTCTCATTTCCCACAGGTTCCCTCTTGACAGCCCTGTTTGTCACTAAGAACTCTATACAGTGCAGAGGGCGTTACAGAAGTTGACTAGTTTAAGATAAATGAGCCTCAGATTGTAGCATAAGAAGCTAGTTGCTAGGGCATATTTTCTTCCACAGATTCTTCTTGAATTCCTTTACTCAGACTTCATAGTAGGAAATTGCCTGTGTCTTTGTGGGTTCTGTAAAGTATAATCTGCATTTTTCTTAAAAGCATGCTCATATGAAAGATTAAGGTAGAAGCAACTCATTCACTTAAAAGTTGCATTCACTTGGCAGCTCTAACAGAGCCATTAAGAAATCTGTGATCATCTGAATGTGGCCTGAAACAGCAGCCACAGGTAGCTAAAGCACAGTTTCCTTCAGAGATACTTTTTTTTTTTTTTTTTAAACAGCCAGTTTCAAGACTGAGACTAGAAAAGAAATACAGTCTGTGTGCAAAATTCTTCTATGAACATCCACATTTGCCTTTCTCGTTTGTTCCAGAGAGACTGTTCATTTTGAGGTAATATTCTCAAAGAATTTGCTGTCTTTGATTTTTTAGGATATAACACAATGGTTCTCAGCATAGACAAGATGTTGTATGAACTAACATGAATGCAGAGATTTTCATCACTCTTAAGAAGAACATGAAGGAGGGATCCTCCTCCCCAGTTTTCCTGAGTCTTAGTACTCAACTGCCAACTTACTTTGCCTTTATGGATTTTCTGCTTTGTACATTTCATATAAAAGGAAAAAAATAGAACATGAGCTTTGATGTCTAGCTTTTTTTTTTTTTTGCATAGTTTAATGTTTACAAGCTCTAGCCATCCTGAAGTGTGTATTGGAACTTTATTTCTTATTAAGGCTGGATAATACTGGATTATGGGTATGCTGTATTTTCTTTATGTGTTCATTGATTAAGGGGCATCATGCAGTATCAACTCCTTTGCTACTCTGAATAATGCTGCTTTAAATATTCATTTTCAAGATTTTATGTAAACATATTTTCAATTCATCTGAGTTCATAGTGAATAGTAAAATTCCTACATCACACAATAACCCTGTCTTCAGCTGTTTGAGGAAATGGCAAACCGGTCTCCACAGCATCAGAACTGTTTTACATTTCCTTAGCACTGCGTCTTCTCCATGTCCTCACCGGCACTTGTTACTGTTTATCCTTTTGATGACAGCTGTAGTGGATGTGAAGTGGTGTCTCTTCGTTGTTTTGCTTTGCAGCCATCTAAAAGACTAAAGATACTGAGACTCTCTCTGTGTACATGCTGACCCTTTGCATGGTTCTTTAAAGGAATGTCTGTTCACACGTTTTCCCCTCTAAAAGCTAGATTGGTTTTCTGTTGTTGAGCTGTGAGAATTCTTTACATACCATATGGATACTAGAACCTTCCAGAGAGATGATTTGGAAGGATTCTTCTGCCATTCTATACAGACCATCTCTTCACTTTCTTGATAGGGTCCTTTGTACAGCAGTTTTCGATTTTGATGAAGTCAAGCTTATTTATTCATTCATTTTCTGAGATAGGGTCTCTCTATGTAGCCTTGGCTGTCCTAGAGCTCACTATATAGACCAGGGTGGCCTTGTACTTACAGAGATCCATCTGCCTCTGCCTCCTGAGTGCTGGGATTAAAGGTGCACCCCACCAAACTCAGCTTATTTTTGTTGTTTCTTGTGCTTTTGAGTGTCACATCTAAAGCATCCCTTAAGGCAAAGTCATAGTTAACCCATGTTTCCTTCTAAGAACTAACAGTGTTAGCTCTGTGTTTAGCTCTGTTGGTCCATTGAGTTACCTTTTCTATGGTGTGTGGTAGAGCTCCAAATATATTTATTGTGATTGGCTCACCAATTATTCAATCGTCTTTTTTGTTGTATCATTTTATTTTGTTTTTGTTTTCCAAGACAGGATCTCAGGCTCTCTGCACTGAGGATGGCCTTGAATTCCAGATCTACCAATCTGGGTGTTTTATTTCCTACTCTGTACTAATTGCCTGGGCTGGTGTTTGCAGCACAGAGGTAAAGAGGCAGTGAGAACAGGAATATTTGTCTTGTTCCTGATATTGGAGGGAAAACTCTGTTTTGTCACTGTTCCGTACGCTGTCCGGTATGGTTAGCCTTTACTGTAAGCCTTTATCACTTACTGAGGGTTTTTCTTCATTATTTATGAGAGGATGCTGGATCTTTGTCAAATGCTCTTCCCCCCATGTCTATTGAGAAGATCACGTAGGTTTTGCCTTTTGTTTATGATTATGGCAAATTACAATGGTTGATTTTCTGGTGTTAAACCAAGTTTCAAATTGTATAGTCATCTAGATTTGAGTTAGAATAAACTTGTATAAACAAAAACATACTATTCCTTTTTCCGTAATAAAAACTATAAAAGTATAACTTCTTTTCTAGCAGTGAAAATAGTGCAAAGCCTAAACAAAAAATTAAAGATTTATCTTAACTAAAACCACAAATTTCTGTGGTATTAAATTGTTAAGGAATATGAAAAGAATTTTTGAACTATTATAACAAATTAAGTACAAAGCCAGTGTTATATATTTTACTAAGGGACAAATGATACATTTAAGATAATATATGTCTTCATTTTTATAAGTTATTGGGGTCTTTTGTAAGTTCTACAACTTATGGGGGCTGGAGAAATGGCTTTTCAGGTTTCAAGTGTTTGCTGTTCTCTGCAGGGGACTAGAACCCAGTTCCAAACTCCTACACTGGGCAGCTCACAAAGCCCCGAACGATAGTGGGCGGGGACCCATTGTCCTCCTCTGGTCTCTTTGGAACATCCCTTTCACTGTGTTGGCACGTATGCTTTTTTTGGGGAGAAAAAGTAAAGTCCAGCTTAGGATGGAATTTTATTATTAAGATCCATTAGAGAATAAATAAAATGAGCATCTTTTATGTTTTTTGATAAACCAAGGAAAATCACATTAAAAATGTCCCCAGAGTTTTTATCCCACCTCTGCCCTGAAAATATGGTTTAAGAAAAACAAAGGCTCATGATCAAAGTGCAATATATGGACATATGAAAATTACATGACGACCATTATTTTGTTCAACTGATATGTTATAAGAACAACAAAAGAGTGAGAAAAACAATGATAGTTTGAGAAATTAACTGTGTATTTTTCCTTTGCATAATTTTAAAAGGATCTAACTGTTAGAAGCACTGAAGACAGTTTAGTATTCTGAAGTAGTGTGACTCTGGATCATTGTTAAGATTTGCATGGTTATAGTGTTTGCCTTGCTTGCCTGAGAGGATTTATTTTCTTTAAATGACCCTAAGATATATTTTGGTCTTTATGTATTGCTTTCATAAGACCACAATAACAACCAACTGAAGACAATAAGCAATATATATGAAACTCTAGGGGCAGTGGTTCTCAACCTTGCTAGTGTTGGGACCCTTTAATACATTTCCACATGTTGTGGTGACCCTTAACCATAAAATTATTTCATTTTTACTTCATAACTGTAATTTTGTTACTGTTATGAATCA
The DNA here is from genome assembly GCA_004025045.1 of Sigmodon hispidus. NCBI lineage: Eukaryota > Metazoa > Chordata > Mammalia > Rodentia > Cricetidae > Sigmodon > Sigmodon hispidus. Next base: position 143,524 of record PVIH01002269.1, read on the forward strand.
TAATGTAAATATCTGATATGCAGGACATCACATATGCAACCATCAAAGGACTTGTAACTCACAGGTTGAGAACTACTGTTTTGGGGGCACTGAGATCTTCTTCTTGTTATTATATAGCACAAAGAAAATAAAAATTTACAATTAGATTCTAGTAATTCCCAATTTCTTTTCTCAATATTCGTAGACAAGGTCTCTTGTAACAAATATAGCCATTTATAAAGATGCATAAATATTGGCCTTATTTGTTTGTTAGAGGATAAAGAGAAAAATATTTATTTATTTACGATATCATCGAGGCTAATCATTATTGTTAATATTAACAGTATTATCTTAAATATATCTCTTATTTTTCAAATGCCATTGATTAATTCAGTCATGTATTGATCCAGAATTTTTTAAACAAATAATAGTTACTGTGAATGGCCAACCTTTTGCTATGAAAGCAGATATTTTTGCAGATAGGGAGAGTTGAGTATGAAAGCATTAACTACAATGCAGTGAGGTGGATGATATAGTGATAATGGTAAAGGTAAATGATATCCAGCTCCAAAGGGCTGCAGGTGACTTGAAGAATGGCTGAAATTTTGTGTAAGGGCTCTAATAACCCAGTTATTTGACAAAAGGGTATTATTCTTAATTTTTGCCCAGTATTGAAAGTAGGTGGAAAAGCTTGGATGCCGTTGTTCCTGTCTCACTACTCGGTGTGCCGAGTTCTCTTTTCATTACATGTGGGAATCAAGTTAAATTGCAAATGAGTTATAATGCGCCTGCACTATAACCATGAGGGCTACCTTCTGCTCAGTGTGAACATAAAACCTGTCATGGTCCCTTTAATTTCTATGCCCTGTTAAAACTTTATGTGGCACACAGTGACATCCCTGCTCCTTGGGAATTCTGAGAGCTCATACTGAGTTTCATTGCACTCCTGGCTATGATGCCTTTAGAGATGCAAATATCCTTATGAACTTCATAATTGTTAGTTCATATATATAACATTTAATGGTGAAACAAATACAGTCACTTTCTCCCATCCAAGTACCAATGAGATCTGACCTTGCCTAACATGGGGCTAGACATGGCTGAGCATGAATATATGGTATGCCATATAGAACTACTTCCTGTTGCCAACACATGAGCTCCTTTAAAACTAGTAATTTATTTTGTTTTTGAAAGCATGATTTCCAGTGAGGTGCTGTGGCTCATGCCTGCAGGCAGCCCCAGCTCTGGGGGAAGCTATACAAAGGCAGCCACTTAAGCCCAAAGTTCAGGACTAGAACCCGTCACTTCCAAAATTATACAATCACATATTTTTTTTTTTTTATATCTAAAGAACTAGAGAGAGGGGTTAAATGGTATCAGAATTCTACATTACTAACAACAATATTATTTGGCTTTAACAAATATTATAGCCTTTCTAAATCCCCACCCACACTTGATTTTATTGCAATAGATATTTATATTGCTAAGGTGTAATGCAGCTGTTGTCTCAGTTATAGAAGAATTGAATATCTAACACACCTTGTTTCCCTGTAATTTAAAGTGGCTGTGTGCCCAGGAGACTGAGATGGTAGGATTAAGAAGTTGAAGGTCAACTGTATAGTGAGTTCCAGGCCAGCTTGGGCTTCATAGCTGGACCCAGTTTCAAAAGTGTAATAAAAATAAAGGTTTTGAATTTTCTATACCATCTATAGTTATAAAATAAGAGTGTGCCTGTGTGTATGTATGTATCTATGTGTGTGTGTTTTTAATAAAGTGTTCTCTTTGCAAGAGGAAATGAAGACTTATATTGCAGTTTATCTTCTGAGTAAAATTGTTAAGGACAAGTTGAAGTGCATTTCCAAGTTGTACAAAATTGACATGATACAATGAAATGCCATAGAGATATGAGCCGTAAATGACATATCTACTGTAACTTTACCTTTTCTTGTTCTACATAAATGCTCGCTCATACCTTCCTCCCATTATATTATCAGTGAAACTAGGTGACCAGGCAGTTCAGCCCAGGCACCACTCCAAGCGCTTAACTATCTACTGTGGATTGCAAAGTGTCATGCTGGAAGCATTCATAAGAAAATTTCCAAGAAGAGATGTACTTTACCTACTAGTGGGCACTTTAAAGGAAGAAAAGGCCAAATTTGTGTTGTTCCTTCTTTTAGTAGAGTTCAAACTATTGAAGTGATTCATTTTCATTTCTTAACACTCCCAATTCTCAACCCCAAAATATGGTGCTGCTTTCTTCAAATAACACTCGTGAAAAGGTGAATGAGCATTTTGGAGACTCTGCCTTCCTTCTTCACTGGCTTTACAGGCAGCTACTATGACATCAACATCTTCGCTTTCAGGTCTTTTTTATCTTCTTACTTTCCCTCACTGTGAAACAACTAAAGGTCTATAAATAAACATTTAAGTACCCTAAGAGAACTCTGGAAAGAAGCCCCACAAAGAATTCTTCCATGGGCGCAGATCACTTTTTAATGCCTCTGTGTCTGAAGACTTTGTAATTACTCATCACTCTGAGTGGTTACTCATTGTTAAGAGGCTGCTGGCAGAGCGAGCTAATAACACAGGGGTGTTGAAACAAGAGAGTAAAACCTTTGACATGAATTAAGAAAGGTCTCACACTAACTGCACAATATGGGAAGGCTTTATGTCTCATTAACATTAGGAATACATTGCAATCATATTGGTGACAGGGTTCTTCCAGATCTCTGTGTGACAAATAAAACAAGTGAGATGGCCACTGCGTTTTCTCAGCAGTATAATGACTTAGAATCACAAATGCAAGTAAAGTCTACTAGACCCATAAACTCCTTTTCCTAATGAACTGAGAGATGGTCATTACCATAAACCCCAAATGACAGCCATATGAAAATTATTTACTTTGTAGACATCCAAACCTAATATCCAAAGTTATTGCTTATGTTCTTCCTTTCTTTCTATCTTTTTAAATTGCCTTTTCTTTGGGCTATTTCACTGGTTGATGAATGGAAGAGAAAGCGATCGATGATAATTTGGGGTCCATATTTAAACCTGGATAAATTTCCTATCTCTGTAAGAGCCCTTCCAATAAAAGTTTTAATATTTTTTGGCTGATATGGTGGTGCAAACCTTTAATCCCAACACTTGGGAGGCAAAGGTAGACCTCTGTGAGTCTGAGGCCAGCCTTGTCTGCAAGGTAAGTTCCAAGTCAGCCAGGGCTACATAGTGAGACCCTGTTTCAAATAAAGTTTTTTTTTTTCCCCTTGGTAGCTTGTAAGTGGAGATGGGGGACAATATAAAGAATCCAAGTCTAAGCTGGGTGGTGGTGGCACCAGGAGGCAGAGGCAGGTGGATCTCTGTGAGTTCAAGGCCAGCCTGGTTTATAGAGTTCCAGGACAGTCAGGGCTACACAGAGAAGCCCTGCCTCGAAAAACAAACAAATGTGCCAAGCATCATACAAAGTGATGCAGAGCCAGAGTTTTATAGAATACTGAATATTTATTATGCAGTCATGGCTGTCCCCTAACTAGCCTTTTGGAAACTATTACATAGCTCCATGATTTTGTTCCTCTCCTATAGGAAAAAAAAACAATAACAACAAAAAACAACAATGATACAGCTCTTGTGAAGATTAAATCCAGTGGCTTTTGTAGCCTGATAGCCTAACTTGTTAATCACAAACATTCTGTAAGTGGTAAGTGTTGGTATTTATAGTTCATGAAAGCTTGTTTTTTTTCTATGCTAAGATCTAAAACTAACTTATAAGTGTTCATTTCCAAATATGAATTGTATCCTACCATAGAAAAATATTTTAGACTGATTCAACTATCTCATTTAATAACATTGTTTTAAACTTTGTTCTTTCCCATAAGACCTTAAGAATTAGTTTTCTGATAATATATATGTATATATATTTCACAGACAGTATTTTCTTTTTATTTATTTTATTTTTTAATTTTATGTGTATGAGTATTTTGCCTACATATTTGTATGTGCACACTGTGATGTCTGGTGCCTGTAGAAGCCCAGTGAGGGTATTGGATCTCCTGGGACTGGAGTTATAGACTGTTTTAAGCACCATGTAGGTGCTTGGATAGAACCCAGGTTCCTGGATGATAGCCAGGGCACTTAACCCCTGAGCCATCTCTCCATCTCTCTGATGATATTTCTGACTTATTTATAATATAAGAATTTTTTAAAGGAAGATGGAACTATGGACTTAAATCTGTTCAGTATTTATGATACTTGCCTTGTACAGACATAGATAAGTATACTCATATTCAGTTGCAAAAAAAATAAACAAAGAACTATTGTTGGGTAGTGGTGACACATGCCTTAATTCTGGCACTCAGGAGGCAGAGGCAGGCAGATCTCTGGTCAAACTGATCTGCAGAGTGAGTTTCAGGACAGCCAGGACTACACAGAGAAACCTTGTCTCAAAAACCAAACCAAAAAATCTTGAAATAAGACAATATGAATAATTCACAAATATGCCTCACACAGCTAGGTGGAATTATCCACAAACCCAGCTGATGTTGTTCCCCAAATCTCAGTATTGATTCTTAAATTTAGAATACAGCAGTCAAAATACTGACCCTCTTTTTAAATGAGTTTCTCATTATAAAGTATAAATCCACCTTAACAAGTATAGCACAAGGCATTTAAATAATTCTCCATGGTACTGAAAGGTCTCTGGTGTTACCCAGCATATTGGCTATTAAAAAAAAAATTATCTTCCGTGTTCCTTTTCATTGCCATCCATTATCTAACAGCTGTAAAATCACCAGCTGCTAGGAAAGAAAAAAACAACAACCAGGAACTAAATCAGTCCTCCACAGCTGCAAAGAGAAGAAACCCTAGGCTCTCTCTCTAACATTATTTCTGGGCTCTCAGTAGGCTGGAGGCAAAGTACAGTTTCTGGAACCACAAACTCCTTAGCCTTGTAAACATGTCAAGTATCACAGAAGCTGTGATTTATTTTTGTTGAAACTGGGAAGAAGTGTATGTGGGAAAGCAGCAGAGGTGGCTGAGATCAGGCAACGTGATAAGAACAGCGAAGAAAGTAGAATTTACCCTAGCGTAGACATCGTCCATTGTGGTTTATGTTCATTTTCCTGAGATAGCATTTCAGGACACAGTCCTGCCTGGCTTCAAACTTGTAATTCTCCTGCCTCAGCCTCCTTAGGGCTGGGACCGCAGGCATGCATCGCCAGCCTGGACTATCACCAACCATCATACTTTTTAATCCTCACAGTGACTATAAAAGCAGATGTTACCCTTATTGCATGTGGAAGCTAAAGTTAGGGACACTGAGTGACATAGTAAATGTGTCGTGTCTGGTTGGTGCCCAGCATGGCTCCTGACTAGTCACCGCAGTGTTCTGCCTTCCAGAAAAAAAGGAACCTTTTGAGAGAAGATACAGCTGGAAACAGCTGGATGAAATGGGTCTGGAAAGAGGGAGGAGGTAGTATTCTGCCTGAAGGACACATAGAACTACCTACTGGAATCTTCCAAGGAATGATCCTGCAGTCTTAGATAGCTTAAGAAAACAGAACACTGATTTCCACTAACTTACCTAATTCTCTACTGTCATCCATTAAGAATTCTAGTCTGGGGCTCAGTTGTGTGGAGAGCATCTCTTGTACTTACAGAAGCCTGGGGGTTGAGTCCTAGAATCCACATGGTGGCTTACAACCATCTGTCAGGGTGTCCAAAAGGCATCCATGTGGTGCATGTACATGTATGCAGGCCAAACAGTCATAAAATAAAAAAATACATACTTTAAAAAATCATGATAAAAAGAATTCTAGTCTAGAAATTCAGACTTTGCTATAGTGACTCCTAGAAACACTGTTTAAAGACTACATACATGAATTATAGTGTTTAAATCAGTTACCTCAGACTGAAGCACCCTAATCTGGCAGACATGCTCAACTGATTCTAGGGCCCTGTCTCCAAAGTTCCTGTCACTCTCGTATAGAGTCTTTTGGTTTGCATTTCTCACAGGCTACAGGGAAATGTGAGTGGCAGTATTTCAGAGACTATATACTCCAAGAACTACTCCTATAGAGAAAAAAAATGTACTGAAAAGAATCACACTTATATGAACACCTTTATAACTATGATAAGGTGATCTATAAAATAATAACATTTTAAGGTGCCTGACATCACTCTGAATTCATAAGTTATTGATCCAGCTATTTTAAGTCATGTCATTCATATAATAAACAGGGTCAACAAACATGCACACATGGAATGACAGTTGACTGTGGTATGTGTCACTGAAGTCAAGGATTATTCTTGTAATGTGCATTTTGCTCAGCTAAGCAATCAAACAATAAGAGCTCAGTAAGTTAAGAAGGCAGCCATTTCCAAATTTAGGGTTTGGTGTAAGTGTTGATGTATGCGCACGTGTGCGCAAGTATGTGGAGACCACAGATCAACACTGGATGTCGTCTTCAGTCTACCTGATTTTTGAGACAGTCTCTCACTGAACCTGGAGCTCAGCAATTCAGCCAGGCTGTCTGGCCTGTGAGGTTCATCCATTTACCTCAGTCCTCCCAGTGATGGTTACAGACATATGCTGCCATGCCTGGCTTTTTATGTGAACTCAGGCTCTCAGGCTTACTCAGCAAATATTTTGGCAACCAGAGTCATTTCCTCAGCTCCCATTTCCAAATTTTAAACAAGTTAAACACCCCTACCCAAAATTCTGAAATCCCAAATCCAGACTTCCTATTACTAGATAGCACAAGTGCAAAATTTTACACTTCAGATATGTGATGGGTCATAGACAAAACATGCATGCACTGTAATCATGTATAAAGTCACCTTCACAGTCTGTGTATAAGGTCCACATTAAACATAAATGAATTCCGTATTTGAATTCAGACTCTGTTTCCAGGGTCATCTTACAATGGTACATCAACTTTCCAAAAATCTCAAATATTTTTAGTCTCAAATATTTCACATAAGAGACAACCTATACAACCAACTCTTCACAAATCCAGAAAAATAAAATAAAATCACATCCAAGCGTATATCAGGCAGTTGTGGATTTTTCTGGTTTTAGAGACAGGGCACGAACCCTTGTGAAACTGGATCTCCAAAGGCTGAAAGAATATTGTTTAGAAAAATTTTACGTTAAGATTTTTATATAGTTTTAAAAAATCTGCTATGGAGTCCAACAGAATGAAGAAAATTGTAAGGGTTAGGGTTAGGGTTAGGTTTGCGAAGCATTACTAAATCTTTACGTGAACCCTGGAGATCAAATCTCAGGCTCTCATGCTTATTCAGCAAATATTTTGGCAACTGAGTCATTTCTTCAGGTCCTATTTCCAAATTTAAAACAAGTTAAATACCCCTACCCAAAATTCTAAAATCCCGAATCCAGACTTTCTGGGCATTATTAGATGGCACAGAAAGTTTACAGCCGGATGACCTATTTTAAAAAGAAAGAAAGAAAGAATTCTTTCAAATGCATGCACATGAATGCTCTACTCTGGCAACTACTTTGGTTGGTAAGGGGTACTCAGTTGTTTTAAAGTTCACTCATTAAGCACCCCTTCTGTGCCATATACTGGGGCCCTCAGGGTTTATGCCCCTCCCTTTGCTCAGGACTCTGCTCTGAAGCAGTCTCTCGTGGCTTGGAGGAGAAGAAAGCCTGTGTACCTTTACATAACTCACCAAGATTTATGAGCACACTAACTTAAATGAGCTAGAAAGATATTCACCTTGCAGCCCACAGGCAGCCTGCATTCTGCTATATAAGTATGGCCCAGCACGAAAGTAAAAAAAGTACTTAAATTTTATGAGCTTTTCTTTTCCTGTGGAGGTCTGAAGTATAAACTTTGTTGGGTGACAATATTTGGCTGAGAGGTTACTGGTGTCTAGAGTTATCTTGGTCATTTATATTTGAGCCATACCAGAATAAAATTAACTGAGGTATACAAAATTATTTCACTCTTTTATACAACAGTAATATTTCAAAGGTCTTTCAATAGAAACTAGTAGCTACTGGTTACATGAAAGCTATACTTCTTTTTTTCCAATTTGGGAGCAGTAAATATACTTTTAGAGGTAATTATTTCTATTACTCTCTGGCTACTCTCTTAATTATCTGAGTTACCGTAGCAACTCATTCCTATTGGCATAAAGTGTCTTGCTGGGTAACGTGGTCTGTTCTAAATCAGGACCAGGATAAAGAGGAAACTACAGAATCTATTCTTTATGTGATGTCCTATAGATACTTGGAGTTGTTTTGTTTTGAGACAAGGTCTTTCTGTGTAGCCCAGGGTGACCTTGAACCAGCAGTTTTCCTGGCTCAGCCTCCTGAGTTCTGGGATCACAAGTGAACACCACCAAGCCTAAATTCTCGAGCTGTCTTCATATAAACTTCTTCCCTTTTGTTTGTTGTTGCTGCTGTTACTTATCTGCTTTGCTTGAAGATGTGTAAAAGTAAAGAACTGAGTGCATGCAGGATGTGGATAGCCAGGAGACCAACCTGGAAGACCATCAATCAGCCCCTGGCTGGGTAGGGAAAATGGGATGCACAGACATTGTAGAACTACATGGGGCTGTAAAGGATGAGATCGTGACATGTGCAGATAGTGGATGGAAGCAGAGATCATTTTGTTATATGAAGTACACCACACTCATAAAGACAGCATGCATCTTCTCTCATTCATAGAATTTAGGTTTAGATTTATATATGCACACACACACATACACACACACACACATACACACACACACACACACACACACACACACACACGTAGGGCAGGATAGCAGAAAAGTTAACTATCTGGGAAGTAACAGTTCCAAAGAGAGGGTAAATAGAATAAATGTGACATGAGATGGACTTCTGGGGGAAGGGAGATGGCCCAGGAGTAAGGAGGGGTAGAATGGAAATGGAGGCTGAAGATGCCATTGTGAAAATACTATAGTGAAATCCGTTACTTTGTATGCTAGCTAAAAATTAATTTCAAAAAGGTAAAGAAAGATGTTTGTTTGTTTTTTAAAAAGGAATTAAGAGTGATTCCTACATAGTTTTAGATTTTGTTTTTCTCCCTAATCCCCATCCATAGTTCTAACGTGCTTGATGTCTGAGACCATTTCTGTTTTGGAAGATAGCGAAGACAACCAGTACGGATTTTACAATAGGAATCTTAATTCTACCTGTGTTCTAATATTCACTTACTGAGCACCTGCTTCTAGCTCAGGAGACCTGCTGGCTCCCGGGGAGATGGATACCCTGGAAGTTACAGTCTCAAAGGGAAGCACACAGCACTGAAAGAGAACACAGGACATTTGCAGGGACATGGATGGGAGATATTTGTGTTCTGAGATCTAGGAGGCAGGAGAGGTTCACTTCAGGCAAAGGGCATCTCAGGCTGCTTCTCACAGAGGATTGCCAGTCACCCTATGGAAGACTCTAAAGCCACCAGACACTGAATTGAGGATCTTGTTTTCCTCACCATAACCTCAACAATGGTCCCTATTTACCGTGGCCGAAGGTGGCTTGTGAGTGATAATGCTGTAAATCTGATCATGGCAACTTTTCAATATGGCACACATTACACTTTAGATCCAAAGGTCATGGCACAAAAACTGCTGTGGATATTTCCCAAGGAAACTAGTTATCATACTTGACAATATAATTCCAAAATCGAAGTTTCAAAAACAAGTTGATAGTACTTTGTGAGTAGGGAGTTGGAAGGGTGGGTAGCAAGAAGGAAGTAAAAACCACTCATCAACTCAGGGGACTTAGACTGTGGTCCCCAAAGCTGAAGGTAATTTCTGGTTTTTGGATTTTTTTTCTTTTTCTTTTTTTTACCTACCATATGGAATGCTCCTGGGGCTTTGACAGGTCTGAAGCCATCAACAGGTACACATTGATCAGCATGGCCATTGCAGAAGCAGCTGCCCTTGACAATGAAATCATAGATTGCATAGTGTGTAAAATGTTGAGGCTTTGCATTCAAGTCATTTCCCTGACAAGGGCAGGGCTGTCTCTTGAGCAGTTGCACACGGAGGTTGGTGATCTTCAGCTGCTCCTGTACTTTGGCACTGTAAGGGTTTTCTATGTCATATGGTGGTGACAGAGCTCTGAAAATAACCTGTAAAGAGAAGAAAACACCATGTGTGTACAGGTTGTGTGCAAGCCCCGATTGTGTGCCCAATATGGTCCAAGTTTGATTTATACCTTCTGTTATCTGTGAGCGATAAGATAACCAGAAGCTTTTAGACCTTGATCACACCTGGAGAAGAGCCACCCTGTTATTCTAAGGAACAGGTGTGCCTCCAGTTGGGATACATAAAGGGAGTAACCAACAGAGACTTTTGAGATGAAGGCGGCCCTGGAGAGGTCATGGGGAAGAACATTTCCAGCAGAAGGAATAGCAAACTCCAAAGCCTTGTAGCAGAGCCAAGCTTGACTTATTCCAGGAAAGATAGTCGGCAGGGTGGCAAATAGGGGTAAGACAAGAGGATCACTTGAGCCAAGAGTTGGAAGACTGGCTAGGACAACATAGAGAGACCTTGTGTCAAACCAAAACCAAAGCAAAAGATCTGTAACTGGAGACCAGCGAGCAAGAGAGAGGGTCTGGAGAGAGTCGGAAACAAATGCCAGGCTGACCTGCAGAGAGGGAGGCCTGGAGAGGCTGTGATGGGGTGACTTGAACTGCTGGGAGCCAGTGAGAGAGTGTGGCCAAACCCCATCTGAGTCATTTCTCAAAGGATGACATCACTTCCTGGAGTGCAGCTTGTATCGTTGTAGAGATAGAGGATAAAGGCACTGACTGAAGTAAACTGTGTGCTTAGCACAAGGGAGGCCCTGGGTTTGATGCCTAGCACTTCAGTAAGTAAAGATCTAAATAGTCAAAAATCACACAGGAGGTCCAGCTGAGAAGCAACAGTAAGGCTGAGATCCAGGAGTTTATAATTCTGAGTGAAACATAACCCTTTCAAAGACTAATCAGTTAACAATTGGGGCCATTATTGCTATTATACAAATATTTTTTTGTTTTCTTTTTCTGAAACAGAATTCCACATTTGTAGCACTTAAAAAAAAAAAAAAAGAATATCCCTGTAGATGGTAATTGCGCAGCCCTTGAGGGCAGATTGATTCTGAAATGAGTCAGAAGTCATTTAAATCCAAGTATAAAGAGAAAAGAATCTGATCAAGCTGCTGACAATTCTCCTGGTTAAATACACCGTGCGATTGATGAGGACGCTTCTCTCTTGTAGGTTACAGATGGACTCTGAAGTATTGGGAAGAAGGCTACAGGAAGGAGGGCAGACTTTGGCTACTGGGAACCCTTCGGCTATGTGTGAGCCCCTGCGGTACAGGCATCATAGAGTTGTTCTGGAATGTATGGCCCACAATCCCCAACTGGTCTGTTACCTGGAGGACCAAGGTGAGTAGAAGAGGACATCACAGGCAGTGGGAAACCAAGGGATATAAGAGATTCTGAAGACTGTAATATGAAATAGTATTTTAAAAGCATGCTTATTACACAGCCTTTAAAAAGACATAGAATAGTACTCCATGTAAGAGAGATATTCAGGGAGTCCCCTAGGAGGAGAAAATAGAGAAGATCTCCTTAACTAATTGGGAGCATAAGGGGTTGCAACCAAGAAGAGGTGGGAACAGATCACAAGAGAAGGAGATGGTTGAGTGAGAGGAGCAACAAGGAGGGAGAGGAAAAGACATGGAGATCTTAATAGAGGAAGCCATTGGAAAAAGACTGAGTGCTAGGGAAACCTCCAAGAACTCACAGGATGTCCCTGGCTAGGTCTCCAACCAATAGTGAAGGTGTTGCCTAAACAGGACTTCCCCCATAATCAAGTGAATAGCCATCCCAAGTGCCATTACAGAACCTACATCCAACAATGAATAGAGGTAGAGGCAGGGATACATGGCTGAGCACTGGGCTGAGTCCCTGGTCCAGCTGACAACGGGGGAGGAGACTCTATATGAGCAAACATAGGAACTATGAGGAAAATTCTCACAGTGATGTCTGGCTGGAGCTCTGAGGAGCCACTTGAACCAAGGACAGCCACTGGGGAACCATCAGGAAAAGAAACTAGGCCCTCCAAGGGTAGACAACTGTCCACTGACATGGGCAGTATGTGGAGCCTCAAGGGGAGGAATCAGACTGTGTTTCTGTTTATGAACTGGCACTTTGGAGCCCATTCTCTCCAGAGGAACACCTAACCCAGTCTGGATATTAGGATGAGGAAATCAGGTTTGCCTGCAGTGGATGCTGAGCTGATCCACCTTGGGACCTCTTGCCCTTTATGGGAAGGGGATGGGGAGGAGGGAGGCTGAAGGCTGACAGGGAGGGGTCCATAGGGGGAAGGAAGTTGGAACAAGGGGATACATGGATAAAAAAAGGACTTTATTCTATAAAAATAAATAAATAAATAAATAATTTTTTTTAAAAGACATAGAATGAAACTTAAGCAGTCTTGAGATTCTTGAGTATCTTTTGGGCTGTGAGGACTTAAAAAGTCTAATAATACGAAGTAAAACCCACACATATTTTGATGACTAAGTAGCATAAAAATAATTATCAAATGTAGACTTTGGAAAAACGACCACTTAAGGAAAATTTATCCAAGTGACTTTATAGAAAAATAATTTTCAAAAAAATCTGTTTTTGTTCCAAATATCAAACCAATGGGCTTTGCAACTGCGCACAGCCTGGGGATGCTCTCCATACCTCATACTGTTTCCACTTTTTCTTTCTTTCTTTTTTTTTTGAAAAATAAATTTTCTTACAAATAATTTAGGTATAAAATTTTCATTTTAGAAATGAATTTTACAAGGCTGGAGAGAGGTTAAGACTACTTGCTCTTGTAGAGGGCCTGAATTTAGTTAGTGCCTTACAAACATCCACAGCTCTAGTTTCAGGGGTTCCAATACCTTCTTCAGAGCTCTACAAGCACCAGACACTTGTGTGGTGCACACATATACAAGGAAGCAAAGAACTCACACACATAAAAGAAATAAACATTGCAAAATTAAAGACAAAAAAAAGGAAGTAAAGAAATGGAGGGCATAGTGTCACATGCCTTTAATCCCAGCATTTAGGAGATGGAGGCATGTGGATCATGGAGTTCAAGGCCAGTCTCGTCTACAGAGCAAGTTCCAGGACAGCCAGGGCTACATAGAGAAATTCTGTATCACTCCCTACCCCAATCTCAAAATAATTGTATGTTATATCAAAAGCATGAAAAGGTAGGAATCAACTGCAGAGAACCTCACTGTCATGCCTATGAGGCTGAAACTGCTCTTGATCAAATATGACACTCCCTGCCGTGGGAATTAGTGTACTTGTGGCCTTTATACAGTAGCCAGAAAGATTCTCCAGTATAAAAGAGAAGGCTGAATCACCTCACACTCCTGTTTAACCATCTTCCTCCCCACCTTGCCAAAGACCCTTTTGCTTCAGAATAAAATTCAGTCTTCAATGGCCTTGCTTGATTTTGATCCTTAGTACTTATAGTGCCCATGCCCAGTACCTGACAGTCTATTTACAGCTCTTTTTGATCTATGGTCTTCCCAGGGTAGAGTGAAAACTTCCTGGGGTCTTAGTGCCACAGGAGCCATCCTGGCACCTTCCTTGTAGGTGTTTAATGCCTTTTGGTTAATGACTAATAAATTACAAAATTCCCCTTTGCACCTGAGGAATGGCGAGACTGTTAGCGCCCTCTCTCTGTACAGAGCCCCTAGTTAGACCCTGTGCTGAATTTCACAGCATCAAACGGGAAGAGACGAGAACCTGGCACAGAACTAATAAATTATTCTGCATTATTAAGTAACCAGTGCATGTATTTCAAAACACTTCAAACCTAGACAAATGTTATCTTAAACGTATTCTGGCCCATTTTATCCACAAGTAACGTTGGTGGGAAGTGGAGAATTATATTTTCCAACAAATACTACTTCACTGGGTTGAGAGTCATTGTAGAAGTAATGTGTTTTGCTTTTTAAAGACAGAAATCAGAACCTACTTCATATTTTTGAAATACTTAATAAACAAAACTCCCAAAAGCTGGAGCCACCATGGGCTGTAAATGTTTCATGCGGGCATAGAGAGGCATGATCCAGTGCTAGCCAAGCAATGCCCACTGAGAAATCACTTTCTGTGCTTCTCTGTACTGTCTGTCCACCCTTCCTGTCCCTGGACATTGATGGTAGCTGTGTGTACTCTGTTCCGGTCACGTGGTCACCCTTGACATTCACCCTGACTCCGTCTCCCTCCCCACCCCTTTCACTCCCTGAGCTGTTCAGCTCAAACTCAAGGAGACGAAGATCCCTCAATGTTTGGAGAAACTTAGAGGCCCTTTTGCTTCCTGAACCCAGCCCAGGGACGCTGAATGGTGGCTCTGTGCTGGGTGTGCTCGACACCACAGTTGGCAGGCTGATATCAGCAGGGAAGGGACATCATGACCCCTGAGGCTGCGTGCAGGGAAGGAAACAGCAGAGTGCCACAGACACAAAAGGGAATGGGAATTTAAACCATGAAATCTTTTCTTTTTCTAGAGAGGAGACGCCTTAATCTGATACTCTGGGAAGAGGATCTAGGCCACATCAGGAAACAAAGTTCGCCAATCCAGATGCTGCAGAGTCCTGGCAGGTGGCCGGCCCTTGAGTCCTACCCAGAAGTCTGTATGCCACTACCAAAAAAAAAGTAAGGCACCGTGGAAGACCTCCATTTCCCATAAACCTCTTTTTGTTTTGTCTCTATGAAGAGCAGGAGGTGCCTGGGGTGGGGCGGGGGGAGGAGAATCTTCTGCCCCCATTTGCTCCTGAACACACACTGCCAACAAGTACACTTGAGTCAGAAGCAAGCTTGCCCCAGCAGGATTAAGCATTCTTCCATCCTGTGAGAGCCGATGCCCAGTGCCTCATGATCATTTTTTTCCCTTAAACTAAGTGATTTTATTGTGTTTTAGTTACTGACATTCTGCTCATTACAGAGAAGCCCCATCCATGCTTTAGAAGACAGTTAAGTACGCACACTATGTTTTTACCTTAGACAGCCAGAAATATGAACTTGAGAATATCTTCCCCCTAAACTCCTGTATAGACTGCCAACAATTCTGTACAGTTGGTGAGGATTCTACCAAGTCAAGAAATGTGCCTATTTTTGTATCAATAGCTCTGAAACTGCAGTCCTTGGGCCTTCAGCACCCACGGGGAGTTTTTTTTGGAAAAGCAAATTCTTGAGCCCTGTCTTAGGCCTACTAAATCAGTAACTCTACAAGCTCATCTGAGCAATCTTGAGTTTCAATGGTTCTTCTAGGTAATTCTGATGCAAAGAGAAAGTAAGAAATATCATCACACAGTTAAAAAACAAAAAACAAAAACAAAAACAAAAAAACAAAGAAAAAACTTGCTTAGAATGCCATTGTATAGATGACATAATTTATTTAACTAAGCTGCTATTGTTAGGCTGTTTCCTTCTCTGTTACCAAATACAATGAACAGCACTGTAAATGAAATGTAGACTTAAATGGTATTTTTTTAACCTCCAAAAGTAAAATCAATTGGGGCAAAAAAAATGCATAATTTAAAAATATCTGCCCTTCTGAATGAATCTTGGTCTCTCTCCCTTGTAATCCCTGGTCTTGCCTGACCTCCTTTTCCCCCCTCTCCTCTCTCCCTACCTCTCTCTCTCAAGACAGGATTTCTCTGTGTAGCCCTGATTGTCTGGGAGCTCACAGAGATCCTCCTGCCTCTGCCTCTGGAGCACTGGGATTGGAGGGAGCACTGAGATTGGAGGGAGCACTTCCATGCCCACTCAGTTTGTCTGACTCCTCTGTTTTGAGGATCCCTAATATGTCATGTTTAGCTGTGGATTCTCAGCTCAGGCTCTGCTTCTTATGCCCTGCTGTCATTCTTTAGAGGTTCCTGAACAACGACTGGATTCTCTTTTTTTTTTCCTTGGGATTTTCATACACACAGAATTAGCTGGAGGAAGCAGGTAGCTAGGGATGGGCCCTGAGGTTGTGTGTTCCCTCTTGATACCTTGTATGCTGGTGCAGTGTGACCAGCAGCCTCCCTCTCCTGCTGCTAAACTTCCCCGATCATGATGCATTTTATCTTCTTGCACCGTAAGCCAAAAACAAACTCCTTGTCTCTTCTAAACAAGCTACAGCCCACCCCAAACCCAGCAGTATATTGAGAATTAGTAAAAGCAGCATTCTAGGTCTTTTTTGTGCTTTGAACTGGTACAGACAGATTTTCTTTTCTACCACCAGCCACAAATAACGACACCGAGACTTCTTATTAATTGTGAAAGCTTGGCCTTTAGCTTAGGTTTGTCTAACTAGCTCTTATTAGCCAATCTCTATTAAACTGAATTTTGTCATGTGGCATTCCTCTCTGTGTCTCTTGGTGTCTCCTACACCTAGATCTTTTCTGGTTTCCTTTTTTCCTGGGAAATCCCACTTATACCTCCTGCTTAGCTATTGGCTGCTCAGTTTTATATTACACTAATCACAGCCATACACTTTCACACATATACAAATATCCCAGAACAAGCTGGGGATTGTTTAAAGCTGTATGAGCAGAGGAAGGACTGAACAAACAACAGGTGCATAACGGTGAAGGAGCTTCTTCCAAAAATGAGCTCCCGCCTTACACATTGCCCTATGCTTCAAGTTTTATTGCCTATGTTGAATCATAGTCATTCATAAAACATGATATTGGGGCGGGATTGGGAGGGCTGGAAGGAGGAAGGAGAAAGAGAAAAAAAGAAAGAGAAAATGAGCCTGCCCCTCAGAAATCTCATCACATTAAAAACTTACTGTTTATTACCTATCTTGGGGCATGTTTTAAGTCCCAGTTGCTAACCCATCCCATGGATGCCCTTGGAACTAGCTCCAGGATTGCCCTTGCTCAAGAGTTCACTGTTGGTGCCTATTTGCCTGTTGATATCCATTAGACTGAGCATTCACAGGTTGGGATCTTGTTTGGTTAGCAGCTATGGACCCCCCTGTGTGTCCCATAGTCTCTAACACATGATAGCAATTCATAATTACCATTAAGTAGACAATGAATAAACTGTTCCTCAAATTTCATTTTAATAAGAGAAGTCAAATGGGACTAGACTTAGAACTAAGAAAACAGATTGTTCTTTTAATTTTTTTTTTTCTAACTTTTAAGAACTTCCTTTGAGAGCTGGAGGGATGACTTAGCAGTTAAGAACACGGACTGCTCTTTCAAAGGACATGGGTTCAATTCCTAGCACCCACACAATGGGTCACCACCATGTAGAATGGGTACTGGTGTAAAGTCATATATGCAGATAGAACACTCATATACATGAAATAAATAAATTAATAAAAAGTACTTTTGCTTTCTTTTTTGACCTATATTAAAAATATGTTAATTTCCAAATATTTGGGAACTTCCCAGATATGTTCTTGTTGTTGATTTTTTAATTTAACTCTCCTGGGGTCAGAGAACACAGTATCACTTCACACTTATTGACACTTATCTTATGGTTCAGTATATTCCTATTCTCCACCCCAGTTTTTGTGCTGCTGCTGTTTCACATTTCGGTTCTCTATATATTGTAATCTCCAAAACATATCGTTGGTACCTTTGCTTTAAAAAGACAGTTATCTTTAAGGGAAATTTAAAAATAAGAAAAAAAGAGTGTTTACATTTTCCATTTTTAATGATATTTTTTTCATCTTTGTAGCTCTAAATACTAATCTGGTATCAGTTTTCTTATCTGAGGAGGACCCTTTAACATTTCCTAGAAGTACAAATTGGCTGGTGATGGGCTTTTTGGAGGGCAAGGGAGGCTTTTCTAGGTCTGAAAATGTCTCCATTTTGAATGAACGTTTTTCTGGATATAGAAATCTAAGCAGCTGTTGCTTGCTTCCCTTTCCTATAGATTCCATCTCCATTGTCTTCTTGAGGGCATTGATTAAAGCAGAAGCCTTATCATTCCCACATTTGTTTCTCTCCACACACTGTGTTATGTTTTGCCCTGCTGATTTTAAGTTTTTCTTTTTTAACATTGGTCTTTAAGCACTTTGGTTATGATATGCCTTTGGGTATTTGTGTGTGTGTGTGTGTGTGTGTGTGTGTGTGTGTGTGTGTTTGTATATTTTGTACTTCTTTGATCTAGGCTCATTTCTTTCCCCTCCATTTCTCTTTCTTCTGTGAATTTCAGCTACGCACATATTAAGTTGCTTGATGTTTTCTCGAAGCTCATGGTACTTCACTTCTTTTTCTGGGTCTTTTCTTCCTTTGTTGCTTATTGGATCATAATTACCAGTCTTGTCTTCTGTGATGTCTTCTAACCAGTGAGAATGTCTTTCACCTCAGCAATCAACATTTTCAGCAAGACACATTGGCTTTGCATTAGCTTTTTTGTTTTCTGTGGATGCATTTTTCTTCCCATTGTATGTTGACTTTTTGTCTCTTTGTTTCTTGATTGGCTGCAAGGCGCTGTGAGGTCTACTTTGCTGAGTGCTAGATAATTTGATAGTCTTGACCTTTTTCCTGCAATGCAGTCAAGCTAGTTGACATAAACTGAATCCTTTCGAGGCTTATTTTTAAGTTTAGTTTGGTAAGCCCCATATACTTGTTAGTATACATTGTGGTTTGAATGAGGATGGCCCCAGAGGCTCATATATTTGACTGTTCAGCTCTAGGATGGTGGACTGCTTAGGAAGGATTAAGAGGTGTGGCCTTGTTGGTGGAGGTGGGCCATTAGGGGGTAGGTTTTGAAGTTTCAAAAGCCCAGACCAGGCCTAATTTCCCTCTCTTTCTCCCCCCTCTCTCTTCCTTTCTCTACCTCCCCTGTCCCTCTCTGCCTTCTGCCTATGGAGCTCCTAGCTACTGCTCCAGTGCCATGCCATGCTGATGCCATGCTCCCTACCATAATGGTCATGAACTAACTCTCTTGAACAGTAAGCAAGCCCCCAATAAAACGCTTTCTCTTATAAGTTAAATTGATCATGGTGTCTCTTTACATCCTCACAGCAATAGAACACTGACTAAGACAGTGTTAGGACACATTCTGCTACTATACAGAAGTGATGACACCCTCTAATTATTCTAATAATGAATTACAAGATCCATGCTGGTTCTGTGTAGCCTGTGTGACCTATGAGAACTATTGCCTCTTTCTCTTATGGGGAGGGTGCCTTCTGTGGTGTAGATAGTGGGTTTGGTTTTTGAATTTATTATGATTATACTTGTGGTTAGTATTAGCATTGAAGCAGGGTCTTACTCTATAGTACTAGCTAGCCTGAAATCACTATATAACCCAAGCTATTTTGAACTCAGGTCAAATCCTCCTGCCTCAGTCTCTATGTCCCAAGTGTTAGGATTATAGGTCCAAGCCACCACATCCAGAGAGAGTTTTATTACATTTGTGTTGATTAATACTCAGCTGGACATTTGAGAGAAATCTTTGGAAAGCCTGTTTCCTTTCTGGAACTTCAGCCTCATGAGGTCTAGTTGCTTTACAGTTCTTTTTTATCTCTCATAAGTTCTTTAACTCAGAGAATCCATCAGGCTCCTTCTATGTCCTTCCTCCCTGCACTGGTACCCAGTCACTTTCTCTAGATAGGACCCACCCCAAGCATCTCTGTTCTCTCCCATCCAATGTCCCAGTGTCTTGAAACTGTTGTCTCACAAATCTTTCCTGGCATTTAATTGTTTCAAGTGAGGGTAAACCTCATCGCTGTCATCCATCTTGGTTGAAAAATGAAGAGTGAGGGGGCTGGAGAGATGGCTCAGAGGTTAAGAGCACTGGCTGCTCTTCCAGAGGTCCTGAGTTCAAATCCCAGCAACCACATGGTGGCTCACAACCATCTATGATGACATCTGGTGAACTCTTCTATATATGTATACATAATAAATAAATAAATTTTTTTTTAAAAAAAATGAACTTTTGGGCTGGAGAGATGGCTCAGCGTTTAAGAACACTGGCTGTTCTTCCAAAGGACCCGAGTTTGATTCCCAGCATCCACATGGCAGCTAACAACTGTCTGTAATTCCAAGATCTGACACCCTTACACAGTTACACATGCAGGCAAAACACCAATTCACATAAAATAAATAAATTAAATAAAATCTTTTAAAAAAAAAAGAAAATTGAAGGGTGAGACGCAGGGCAGCTTAACTTTCATAAGCTATGATTATAAAGCTGTGTGTGGACTAACACTTTATTTTCCTGTGTGAATTGACAGGAATAACATATTGAAAAGTGTTATGCTGTCATTTTGTTTGCTGCTGTTGTGGTAGTGATGATGAGCGGTTTGGCTTTTCAGGATAAGGTTGTACTATGTAACCCCGACTGTCTTGTCCCTCACACTCATCTCCCTGCTCCAGCCTCCCAAGAGAGGTGGGGTTACAGGCATAAGCCGTCACGCTCAGTTGAAAGTTTTCTAATAAAGCCAAGAGCATGGTTGCAATCAGTAAATAAAAAAGGACATTAAAAAAAAACAAATGCTTTCTTTCTTTTTTTAAAAAAAATTATCTTATTTTTAATTATATGTTTGTGTGGGTATATATGTGCACCTGAGTACAGACATCTGTGAGAGCTAGAAATGTCCACTCCCCCTACAGCATGCTTGATATATTTATTGCATGCTTGGAGCAGAGCTTGGACCCTCTGATAAAGCCACAGTGTTAGCCCAGGAGCCATTTCTACACACACACACACACACACACACACACACACACTCTTTTCAATATTCTTTAAGGCCAACAAGGAAGGTTATGGCCCCTTGACATCTGAAACCTATTGCTGCCATCATTGAAACTGAAGGTTTTGACATCCGACTGAAAAATGCAAAGACCACACACTCTGTGAGAGGAGGAGATGAGCTCTATGCACCATAACAATTTTCTGCCCTCATGGCTAGGGTTCCTCTTGGAAAGTCTGTGAAGTTTCAGGCTTTTCAAAAGCCTTGCAGAGAGTAGGAATTCTTTAAGGCTAGATAAGGCCAGGACAGCATAATTGACATGTGGGCGTCTGCAGCTGAACAGCTGGTTGGTATAATTTTAGAACATTTGTCCTTGACTGTAGCACTTTAAGTGAAGCACCTACTTGTCTTGGAGAAGTATGTCTGACTTCTGGGCAGCACCAGAATCCTTTTGCTTACACCCCTGGAGCGTTAGGCACCCTGCTCCATCAGATAGCCCACCTTTTAAAGTGGGAGAGTCTTATCTACTGAGATAGAGCAACATAACCCAATAAAGCTCTCAGTGGAACCCGCAGAGGAATGCTGCGCACTCAAGTGACTTACTTGTCCGATAATAACCTCCAGTTGTAAGTACACAAAAGCCTCTTTTCGTGTTTCAAGGGCATATTTACAGTTTTAGAGTGATGAAAAGCCCCTTCTTAAATATCTTCAAAGGGGAGAAGGGCAGAACCGAAACAGAACAAGAGAGGAGCAAAGTAAAAACAGAGATTGGACCAAAAACAAATGTCCCCAATTCCCCAATATTTATGGAATCCTAGCATCTCCTCAGCACTCAATCAACGGTTGTGAACAGTCCTGACAGCCTCAGAGTGATTTACAAGATCACTCAGCAGATCGATGACAGTTAGGACCAGAACCCAGGATTTCAGCATCCTCCTTGAGAATTTCCCCCACTAATCCCACTTGCCTTTTGTAGCTAGCCATTCCTGGGCTAAGTTGAATTTAAACTATGGGAATTAGAGAACATTGCATAAGCTATGTCTGACCTCTCCTTGTTATCTTAATAGTGACTGGGATTGACTGTCCTCTTGGGGAAAGTGACTACACCGTTCCTGACACTGTTCCTATGTGGCACACAAGGAAATCATCAAGCTTTTTTCTTTCTTTCTTTTTTTTAAACAAAAGTAGCAGATGAAGAGATACCTTGAAAAAAAAATCACCACTCTTACCAATTAAAACTGATTGGCACATAGTGTTTCCCTGGGGACCTTGCTTTCGTTGAGACACAGAGCAATTGGTGAATGCCAGTCAATGTCTAGGACAAGCCTCTCGGATTCTGTTTGTCTACCTGTGGGACACTTTAGTACTGGTGACCTGTTTTCTTAAGAGCATGCTGGGCTCACATCCTGGATCAACAGGGTCTTTTAATTACCAGCCCTTCTCTGCCACATTGAACCTCATTCTGTTTCTAGAAAGTTCCATTCCAAAGCTGTTCCTTATGTGGAATATACTTCTCTGGCATCATCACTTATTGCCTACCCTGTAACTTGGCCAACAGGTGTCATCTCCTATGTCATTTTCATCTAGGAAGTTTACTTCATTGTCCACTTTCATCACAAGTCCAGCTTAGGTATCTCCCACTTTGTATCTATTTCAAGTATCTATTTATTATTCCTTCCAGACTTGCTTATTTTCTAAATTTGCCTGTATTCCTTTCTAGACTATAAGCTCTATGGACACAGGGGACTTTACTTGCTTGCACATCCTGCAAAAAGGAATTTGTGAAAACTCAGTCGGGCTTGACAATGGTTTCTGGTTTATAAACAACTTTTATTCTTCATCTCATTTCAGCTTTAAAGTACACCTAGGGTATTGGCAGTGGTGTTATTCATTCTCATCTCCCAGATAAAGAAACTCTGGGGGGAAAATGTTAACTTGTTCAAGGTCATGTAGCACAACTACCATTTGAACCCAGGTTGCTGGAGTCCAAGTTCAGCTAACTTTGTCTGTAGAAGAGTGAACAGGTGACCAGGGGAGAGAAAAGACTGGAGTCTTCCTTCTGGACAATTAACGTGACAAAGAGAAGAACCGGGCCAGAGGCAGCCGGGGTGGGGGATCTGGGGGAGGGGGGTCAGGAGAAGAAGAGCCGAGTGGGGAGGCAAGTAAACGGATGCCGAACCAAAAAGAGAAGCCAAAGCCTGAGCTTTGGGGACCACTATGGCTAGAGATCAGAAGGAAGAAAAGAGCCAGGGAAAAAAAAAAATAAGAAAGGGTTAGGGACGAATGTAATATAGTAGATAAAAATGTATTCCCATGGAAGCCCAAAGAATCGAAAATGCAAAGAAAGAAAAGGTAACAATGGTAGATGCAAATTAAAGGGGTATGGGGGGGTGGAGGACTGGAAACCTGGCCCAGTTTGGCTGGCTACAGAAGTTATTTGTTGCTGTTTGTTTTGAGACAGAGCCTCACTCTGTAGCCTTGGCTGGCCTAGAAAGTCTGACCTCAGCCCTAGAACTAAAGGTGTGAGTTGCCACACCCTGCTGGATGCTGAACACTTTTGACAGCTCAGAGGGAATAAGGGTCAGATTGTAAAGGTTTCAAGAAAGACTCTGGGGCCAGGAAACAGAAATAAGAAAGACATAGAGGAATACTGGCAGTCACCTATCCAGGCTTTAGTTGAGAGGCATTTGGGATGTTTACACATTGAAGTGCCACAGAGAAGTCATGAGAACAGAAGTCACTGCTTTTTATGGGAGGGGAATTGCTAGGTGGGGAACGAAACACGTGTCTAAGTAGAGGGCCTGCCAGGCAGGCGTCTGCCGAAGTGATGTATATATTTCTGCTATGGGTGTGTGATGAGAAGAAGCTTTAGCTGCTGCAGATCTTGTCGGCACTTTTTTTTTTTCTAAATTAGTCACTTAATTTTAACCTTTGCAATAAATATGAACAATGTCTCATGGTGATTTTAATCTGTAATTTTCCATTGGCAAACACATTTGTGCATTGTTTCAAGTTTTTGGCTCATTTCTTTGATTTAGTATCTATCCAAACCTTTTGGCCATTTTGGTTATATTTCTTGAGTTACGACTTTTATAAATTATTACATGTAAACACACATTCAGACATAAGGTGTTTTTTTTTTTTTTTTTTTTTAAAAAAAAAAACTTTTATTTATTTATTTGCCTTGGTGTTTGCCTGGAACTGGAACTACAGACAGTTGTTAGCTGCCATGTGGGTGCTGGGAATTGAACTCAGGTCCTCTGGAAGAGCAGATGGTGCTCTTAACCGCTAAGCCATCTCTCCAGCCCCCCAGACATAAGGTTTTTAAATCTTTCTCACAGGCTGACACATTTCTTAAGTGTTTTTAAAAAAAATCTTTTCATTTTTATAAAGTCTTTTTTATACATTTTTCTTTTGTACTTGGTGCTTCTTGTATCCCATCTATGAAATATTTTGTTCAACCATAGGTCATATATAACTTCTTTTGTAAGTTTTACAAATTTATGTTCTGTTGTTTGGGTCGATAGTCTGTTCCAGATCAGTTTTTACATGGTGTGAGGTCTTGAGGCTTGTTTAATTTTGGATTTAAGTTTTACAGATCCAGTTATATTGGTACCATTTTCAAAAATGTCCATCTTTTCTTTCTTGAATCCAGTTGGCAGTCTCAGTACTTTTCGAATTCTCTGTTTTGTTTTTTTGTTTTTGTTTTTGTTTTGTTTTGTTTTTGTTTTTTTTTTTTTTTTTGGCTGAGTGCCACACAATTTGGAAAAATTTCCCTATCTCCCTCCAATTTTTGCCTTTGGCTTCTTTTAGACTCTAATTGTATTTTGTGCAATCTCCTTTGGCCTCTAGTAATCTACCCTCAAGAACTGTAGCAGTCTTGACTTTCTCTACTCAGCCACTGGTATCTAGGTTTCTGTTTTCAAACTGAGGCTTAGAAATGTCCTGTTAGTAACTGCTGGTGAGCAGAGGCAGCCCCAAGGCCTGCCATGTTTGTTTTTTCTTTCTTAACTCTCAATTATGTCTAGGACCTGAAAACAATTGTATAATTGTGTGTGTGTGTGTGTGTGAGTGTGGTGTGTGTGAGGTATGTATGTGTGTGTGGTGTGTAAGTATGTGTGTGTGGTGTGTATGTATGTGTGTGTGGTGTGTATGTATGTGTGTGTGGTGTGTGTGTATGTGTGTGTGGTGTGTATGTATGTGTGTGTGGTGTGTATGTATGTGTGTGTATGTGGTGTGTGTGTGGTGTGTGAGGTATGTGTGTGGTGTGTGTTTGTGTGTGTGTGTGTGTTTTAAACTGCTGGACGCTAAATCTAATAGCTGATAATCCTTCCAGAGCCAAAGCTGAAATTCCATATCAGAGCTTCAACTTTTAGGAAATTGTAACTTGTAGAACATTAGGAATGAGAGAAAAGGAAAAACCTACCTGATTTCCTGGTATCTGTTTGCATACATAGATGCATTTCTTCTTTCCTGACTAGCCCCTCCAGGCTCCAGCTCCCTTCCTCTCTAAAGGGCTGGGGAGTCTGAGATGTTTTTCATTTGAACAAATTCTACTTGGTTGTGGTAGAAGACACAGTTGGTGTCTGACTAGCCGAAGCTATCCTTTTCCCTGAAGTACAGGGAAACCAATACTTTTTGGCAGATGCTTCACTTCTGGATCTTAAAGCTCCTCGGATTTAGAATGGCCTTGCTTTCATTGTTCAACATAACCAGAATAAAACTTTTAGATTCTTTTCTGCCTTGGCCACTTAATTATGACTGCAGGGTATTCTAATGCAGAAATGTGTGTAGTGAAAGTAAAAATCAGATTTCTTTTCTGAGGTGGGACAATAGAAATTTATTTTGAATAAAGTACATTAAAAGAGTTATCTATTATCTATTATATTCTATCATCTATCTATCTATCTGTTCATCTACACACCTAGCTACCTACCTATCTATCATCTATCTATCTATCTATCTATCTATCTATCTACCTATCTACTATATACCATCTATCTGTCTACCTATCTATTTATCCTCTATCTATCACTATCATCTATCTATCTATCTATCTATCTATCTATCTATCTATCTATCTATCATCTACCTACCTATCTACTATATACCATCTATCTATCTGTCTACCTATTTATCCTCTATCTATCTATCTAAAACCAATTACAGGAGCTTTCTTGTTGAACATGAGTGTACATATTAGAAGATTTCTAACACAAACTTAACACTAGAATGTTCTTTCCTCTTTTCAGACTTTATCAGGGGCAACCAAATGTCCTGATTAAGATTTGAAAACAAGCTTCAAACACTGTTTCCCTGGTGGGGAGATTCTGGCTACCAGACAAACAGACTTCAAAGGGACCTCGCAACTTGCCTTAAGCCACAGACAAATATTTGCTGTTACTGGAGTAGTAAGACAGGGCCACTTTGCCCTTCATTGGTAGGAGACCTTAAGGACCAGTATTAATTACAATCACAAAAGGTTTTCCTAAGAGATATTAGGCTCATATGTCTTCCCCCACTAAGTTCCAGTCTGAAGTATGAGGTTTAGAATTGAATTAAAGGAAAGGACAGAAAGCTGTCTGGGAAGAAGGTCTTGCAAAAGAAAGCCCAGCTGTTAACTATCTTTTTAAAGAAAAGCATCAACCTTTTCCCATTTTTAGGGTGCATCCTGAAGGACTCTCTGTCAATTGGGAGATGGCTAAGGCTAATTTGTATGACTACTAAAGAGAGGGGCAATACCATAGAAGCGGGCTATGTTTTCGTCTGCCCACAGAGTAGACATTTCTAAGGAAGCATTCGAAGCACAAGATTTTGTTTACAAGCCATTGCACTTCTAAGCAAAAATGCTCATAGTAGGAATTCTCGGCTTGAAGGACAAGTGGGCTTAAAAATGGAGCTTTATTTCCATAAATGGCTGTGAGTAAATGTTCCATAAATGGCTCAGTAGTAAAAGATAGGCTTAGTATGTGTGAGGCCCTAGGTTGACTCCCCAGAAAGAACACATATAGATAAATAGATTTTAAAATTTTTTTGTACTTTATTTTTATTTTATGTTCACTTGGGTTTTGTTTGTTTGTTTTTTGCCTGCATGTATATTGGTGTGAGGGTGTCAGAAGCCCTGGAACTGGAGTGTGGTATGAGCCACCACATGGGTGCTGGGAATTGAAGTGGGGTCCTTTGGAAGAGCAGCCAGTGCTCTTAACCTCTGAGCCATCTCTCCAGCTCCTAAACAAATAGTTTCTATTCTATTCAGTTTGATAATAGTAATAATAATAATAATAATAATAATAATAATAAACTGTTCCTAACCTGACCAAGTTGGAAGCTTAGTATGAGTTTTAATTTTCACTATACCCTGCCTATGTTTTTAAACTGTAATGCAAATTTTAATTTTCAATGGTGACATTTCATATAAGATGAAAATATCAGGTCTGCATTATTAAGAGAGGAATCATTTGGTTATTACTCCAACTACTCTTTGCGTATTAATTCATTTTGGTATTGTACTTCATACTGTTCTCAGGTTATGATCCTAAAGAAGGAAGTCAACTACACATACAGTTTCAAGTGTCTGCTAGTTTTGCTTTGTTTTTCTCCTTTGATGAGACAGTATCTTTGTGATAACCAAGCTTGATTATTAACTCAACAGCATTTAGAACCATCATGGAAGCAAATGGCTGGTCTTGTCTCAGGGATTTTCTTGATTACATTCATAAGTTGGAAGAGCTCTCTCTGCAAGCATGGGTGGCACCATCTGATGAGCTGGGGTGCTGGACTGAATGACTAAGATAGGGAGATAAACAGCATCATTCTTGACTTCCTGAGTGTAGATGCAAGATGACCAACTGCTCCAAGTCCCTGTCGCTCTGACCTCTCCATCATGAGGGACACAAAATACATTCTTTTTCCTTGAGTTTATTTTGCTGCAAAATCAAGACATGCAACTAATACAGTCTCTCTATGTAGTCTAGACTGTCCCTAGACTCTCTGTGTAGCTCAGGCTCATCTCCAGTTTAGTCCAGACTCTTGTTGGACTCACTATGTAGCTCAGGTTAATCTCCAGTTTAGTCCAGACTGTCCTTGGATTCACGAAGTAGTTCAGGCTAGTCTCCAATTTATTCCAGATTGTTCTTGGACTCACTATGTGGCTCAGGCTAGCCTCTACTTATTTCTCCTCAGCCTCCAAATTCTGTGAGTTACAGGCATATGCTATCACGTCTGGCTTGCAGATGTCTCTAATTTTTGAATGGATACAAGATTTCAGTTGCCCCTTAATTCTTGGAAAACTGAGCTCTATCAAAAGTGCTAAAAACAATTTTATTTATTTATTTATTTATTTATTTATTTATTTATTTATTTATTAGAAATTAGAAGGGAACAAAAAACTACTTAACCCTAATTTCTCAACGGAGAAAGTTTTCTCTTTTATCGCTGATACTTATTTATTATATGAGACCCACCCACTTGCTGTGAGACCCACCCACTTCATATGAGATCATACTCTCATCAAGCAGCACATTTCGCTGCTAAATGGTTTTCATTATTGGAAATTCTTCTGCGTATATAGCTTAAGCTATAGTTTGCCTTGTAATTTTGTATACTATATTGGAGATAAACAAAGTACATTCATTTCATCTTCAATATGGAAAAGTCCTTCAAATGGTTAAATTTGGTCATCAACATAGCTTTCATTTTTTGGGTAAACTATCTACAATTCTTCATGCCACATAGTTTCTAAATCATTACCCCTCTGGCTAAGTAGCAAATGGCCTCTCTTTTATTTCTATGCCTAAGCCACCAATGAAAATATTTTCATTTTTTCCTTCTATGATGCCAAGCATTTAATTTCTATTTCTGAACATTTCTTTTTCTGACTGTAAGCTTTTAAATCTAAATGGATGTCAAAGGTTTTCTGTAAGTTAAACAATGTTCAGTTTAAAAAGACCTACAGTGCTTTTGGTGGGTGCAGTTCTTTGGGAAGAAATCAAGTTGATTTGTTGGAGACTGTGGCATGAGAGAGGCTGAGTGCTGCTTTTGAGACCCATGCTTATGTAGGCTTTTATTCAGTTATCCCTAGCCAGGGTAAAACAATGATGCAAGACGGAAGCCAAGTTATATTGGAAACTGGAGAGGGGGAAGAGTCAGTTCTACATCTGAATTATAACATAAAATACATTGTCTACACATTTCTATAAACATCTACACATTTCTATAACATCTGTTTTGTATTATTTAGATCCCAAGAAAATGACATTTCTGGTCACATGCTAAGTAAATTCATTGGAAGAAGAGCAGATAAAGCTGGGGTCACAAAGAAGTGAAAGTTTGGGACGCAAAGTGAATCTAAGTACTCAGTAGTTAGATGTGAAACAGCATTGTCATGTCTTCCCCCCCCCAAGGTCTACTACTTATCTTGGGGCCTTACAAAGTAAGTCTATTTAATCTTCAATATGGAAATTCTTCAGATAGTTAAGGGTATAGTCATCCATTTAACATTCTGGATAAAATATCTGCAGTGTCTTCACAGAATTCCCCAGCAGCTCAGGAGACACAGATGACTAGCTAGAGATGGATCAACAGATTAAAATGTCCTTTGAAGAGCACAGCACCAGGGGCCACCTGCATAAGTAACAGAGTCCCAGTCATCCACATGGGCTTTGCTCACAGAATCTGCTAGACAAGACCATGCAGAAATCGCTAAGTACATTATTAGTTGGGCTTTTAAAGAGGAAACAGCACCACTGGACTCCTGGCCATGGATTTTTGTGAGCTTGGAACATATTTCATAAACTTTTTTGGAAAACAGGTAGAGGTGTGTGTGTGTGTGTGTGTGTGTGTGTGTGTGTGTGTGTGTGTGTGTGTATGCACGCACATGCATGCGAATGTGCTGGCTACTAAATTTTAAATTGATAATCTTTTAAACATGTTATAACTCCCTAATTTGAAAAACACCTTAAGAGAAATTTGAGAAGTCCATTTATCTTAATAGCAAACCTTTTATGTAAAGTCATAAAGAATATTTGTCCTTAGCTGAAGAATAAAACATTTGGAGAAAACCCAGAGGAGGCTGAGAGCATACCTGTTCTCACTGTAAGCTCGATACAGAGCAGCCTTCAGATACAATCACTTAGAAATTACTTCAGAAGTCTAGAATACCAAAATGGTATAGGTAGGTCAATTCTTTCAGTCTTGCTCAGGCATCTCATTTATGGGTCATATTTTCATCTGGCAGCAGCTTTGCCTACCTAAAAATATCCCTTAAAATTTAGATCTTCATCTTGTACTTGACATTCATGATGCAATTTTAAAATAATTTGTAAACTTAGCAAGGCAGAACTAAATATGGACCAAAGAGACATGAATTGTCCTTTTACCTGGATTTGGTGATTTCCCTATAATCTAACATTGTTTGTAACTTTGTTACTGTCCAATGAGATGGCTGGTCTATGGCTTTAAAAAGAAGCATAAAATTCTTTATGTTTGTTTATCTACCACTAAATAACAAAGGCATATGTTTGTTTTTCAACTAAATGTCTGTCTAAAGGCACTAATGAAAAAATGATAGATCCTCAGTGATGTAGGGAGCATCAGCAAATGTTCAAAGTTACTACAAGAAGTTCCTAACTTATAACCGATTATTGTTTTAAAGGAGCCTACAGGGGTCTGGAGTGATGTGGTTAGGAGTACTGGCTGCTCTTCCAGAGGTCCTGGATTCAGTTCCAGCACCCACATGATGCTCAGATCTGTGGTATACAGACATATATTCAGGCAAACACTATTTCCCATGAAATAAAATAATTTTAAAAATCCATTAATATCTATTGTTTGAACTTTAGAAGGGGACTTTATTCTGTTACTGTATCCCTAGAACCAAATATCTGCTTGGTCACCAAATGAAGTGGTCCACAGTATTGTCTTCACTAGTGATGCAATAGAGATTTGGTAAGAGTAGTTACATGGTACTCAGCCATTTATAAAAACACAGTTATGTATGTGTTATCCGAGACTTTCTTACATTGACCCCATTAATAAATGAAGAACTGAAGGTCATCCCTTGAGTATAGAGACAGCTATTTAGGCTACACTACAGAGTGAGATGACTGAATTTCATCAGGAGAGACAGCAGTAGAATTGACCAATGCATGTAAACACTAGAACAGCCTTCCCCTGTACACAGATCAGATTTGGGCCTCCAATTCCTCTCTCAAGTGGCCACATGGTATCCGATCTTTTATGAAATAGAGATGAAATGTCCCCCATCGGCACAAAGCAAAAACTCAAGACAGCAGGGACTCGTTTTCTCTATTTTCTTTCCTTTTCCCTGGCTATTAAATGCCATCCTAGTGATTAATGGTCAAGAAGCAGGGCTTCTCCTTCCACAGCAGCAAGATGTCCCCTGAGAGATGCTGCAGCAGAGGGAGGCTGCTCCTCTAGCCACAGACTACCTCTGCATTGCTCTGCAGTACCGGTACCTGCCACCAGTCCTCTGTTCTTAAACAAAAAGATGTAAAGAATTTCTTATGTCAAAATGAGTGTGTGCAGAGTTGGAGGGGACAATGTGAGAGGTCCTGACACTAACTGCCAGCCCGCCACGTGACCTTCCATCTGTGGATCCTTAGATCTTTCTGAAACACTCCCTGGCATGAGAAACTGACCTGTTCAGTCTGACTCGGGATACATTTAGGTTTTTTAGAAAGTCTCTCTTTGCTCATACTCTTGCATCTGAAAGCGTCAGAGTCCATTTAATCCCTCGTCAAGTATCTGAAGAATGCTGGCAATCCCTGAGCATCCATAAATCCTCTCCTAGTCGAGATACCCCGAGTTAATTGTTCATTATATAACACGGGTTCTAATTGCTCTCACTTGTTCTGCTCAGTGTTCTCCAAACAGGAAAATCTCGACCTGGGCATAATATTCTAACTGTGCTTTCACAAGGAGAAGGACAGAGGACTATTCTCTCCTTTGCTTGGAACCCTGCTCTTCTGCTAATGTGGCCTAAGATTGCATTCAGGTTTTTTGGCAGTCGTGATATGTTGATGATTCACACTGAAATCACAGTCAACCAAAACCCTCAGGGTTTCTTTTTTTTTTTTTTTTTTTTTTCCTTTTTCACATGAATGGCTGATAAGTCAGTTACACCTTCCTGGTGCTGGTAGGTCAGCCGAGTTTTGAACAGAGGAATTGACACGTATCACTACTGAAATGAATCTCCTAAATTGGGCTTAAGGGTTTTTCATTTTTATTAAGGGTCCCTGCATTTTCTTCTTTAACAGCTCTGATAATGTTACTTTTCCCAGAGCTGCTGACCAGCCTCCAGTCCTCACAGGATCAAGCCCTGACAGATCAGACCCCAGCCTCCATGGTTACCTTTAAATTCCCATTCCCCTTCTTGTCTACCAGCATTCCAGGCTCCCCAACTAGTGTGCAAGGTGACTTTCTGCATGCATTTCCCAGGGAATTCCTTCTCCACATTTCAGTTATTGTCCATCCTTAGGAGACATGAGTTAAAACTCTCAATCAGATTATCAAGTCCTTAAATGCACAACGTATGGGTAACTGGAGGGGATAAGACTCAGTTTAGACTTTCTCCCCCTACCCCCCAAAAAGTATTGTTTGTTTTGGTGAGGAAGTGATATTTAGACTTCCCCTCTCTTTCTTGCTCCCTGTCACCCCCTTTTTGGTTTCCTGAGACAGGGTTTCTCTGTGTAGCTTTGGATGGTTTGGAACCCACTATGTAGACTAGGCTGGCCTTGAACCCAGCCCCTGCTTGCCTCTGCCTCCCAAGTGCTGGCTAATACCATCACTGCCTGGCTAATATTTAAACTCTTCCTCCAAAACTGGCTTCTCTCTCAACCAATCAGTTTTTTACTCTGAGCTCTAGCTAAGTAGGTGAGGTGAATATTGGATTTGCCTTACTTGAAAGAATAGGTCTTTGGGAGAGAGAGGGACAAGCCTAGATTTATACAAGCAAGCCAACAGCCACGAAAGCTTGTTTAGAGATAGCATCAGGAGGCTTGAATTCCCAAACAACTTCTCACGCCATCAACACAGCAGTATGGCGAGGGCCCAGTTGGCGGTTCTCAGAAGCACGTGCACACAGGCACCCTTCCCAGTCGTTTACACCGACACTGATACAAACAGTGAACAAAATCTTGGAGTAAACCTTTCCATTGCACTGTTTCCAAGAGGGGGGAATAGACAGATGTGAGTCTTTCCTTTGTAGCAGGCCTCAGGCAACTAGGAACAGAGTCTGTGGCTTAGGTTTGCAAAAGAAGGGGACCCATGACATTATCTTTGTGAAAAGTTAGACTTGTTAATTGTCTGCCTGAGGATCTGTCATCCCAAATGGTGAATTTAAAAGGTACTTGGCAGGTCACCTCTTAAACACATATTTATGTATCTTATACCTGATTCTATGCCATAAAAGTACTTTAAATCACAGCAAAAAAAAAAAAAATGAAGAGTTGTCATCAATAATATCACCAGTGATAATCCCAGGGTTCATTTATTTGATGAATATCTCCTTAATAGCAGGCAGCATGTTAGACATTCAGGTAGTATTTCTGTAGGTGTGGTTTGCACTTCCTTAAGGAGCTCCCCAAAGAATGCCATGACGCTATAACAGGAGTGAGTATGGGGTGCTGGGGTGCACACACATGATGCGCAGGTACAGTATAGCTACCCCTGAGTTGAGGTAAAGGTTGGAGCTTAAACAAAGTCCTTAAGGATGAATATGAATTATTTAGTCATCCATCCATCCATCTATCCAAAATGTGCTTGAGTTAGAATTTAGGCAAGTGAACGAGTAGAATGTACTAGAGGGGATCCCTAGACGTAGATCCTGACACTCGGTCCCAGCCACTTCATCCTTTTCTCTGATTGCCTCGATGCCTCCTGTGGAAACCCAAAGTGCTGCGTCCGATTTCCCTCCCACTTGTCATCTGTATAAACATCTGTCCTTATGGCCGCGGTAACTCAAAGGAATTCAGAACACTCACGGTCACCACTGGTCCCATAAGTGAGTGGGACTGAGTTTTGTGAATGCTTTAGAACTTCTGAGAGTGTTTCAGAAAGAACAGCATCAATGGACAACGCTGTCCCTGCCTGGGCTTAGTTCCCAGGCCTTCCTCTTTACTATCCATACCGATATCCTTGATTATCTCAAGCAAGTTTCAAAGCTTCAGATACAGTCTGTAAACTGCCAACTTCTCTGAACCTCTGACCCTCCTCAGTGTCTGCACTTGGATGTCTAATAAACAGCTTACACTTAGCATGGCAAAATAAGCCTCTACCCCTCCCTCAGTCTTCTGCTGTTCAGCAAAGGGCTGTTTCAGTCCTTCAGGTGTACAGGTTATAAGCACCCTTCTATTTCCCTTCCTTCCCCTCCCTCCTCCTTCCTTCCCTTCCCACCTGCGCTCTCTCTCTCTCTCTCTCTCTCTCTCAATGCCTCCCTCCTTCACCCTGCCTCCCTGTTTACTCTTTTCTTAACATGTATCTTTAAAAAAAATGTGCTATATCAATCATTTGTTTAAAATCTCCAATAACTTAGTGACACTGAGGGTTAAAAACTAATGACATTGTAAGTAAGTCAAATCAATTGGTGCAGATTGGTTTTTTGTTGTTGTTGTTGTTTTTAAGTATAAGAAGATGCTGAGAATAGGTATTTGATGCTCGCTCGTTGATCTGGGAGTGCATTTGGACCTCCCTGTGATGACCTGCCTTTGAGATGTCACTTGTTTCTCACTGCTCCCCATCATCTCTCGGATCTCACCTATGTGTTGCATCTTGACCCCTCTGCTTCAGCATCAGCTGCCTCAGCTTCTGAGAGCACAGGCCAGCGGGTCCAGGCCCATGCTGATTCCTGCACAGGCCTGCAGCCCACAACTTCCCTTTGCAATTTTATTCTGTAGTCTTCATGAGGCTTTTCCTGGGGGTCTGCCTCAGCATTCACTCCCTTTTTCCACACCCTCTCTCTCCTCTTCTTGATTAACATTTTTCCTTAACATTCATCCAAGTCTACGGGGATAAACAAAAACAAACAAACAAAAAACCCAAAACTTCGTTTCTGCAAATTAGGAGGTTTTTTTCCCTTCAACTATTTATATAGAGAAAGAATGAACCATGAATATTTTGAAAGGACTACTACTTAGAAAATGTATAACATGCAGCACAGCCAATATATAACTCACAATCACATTCATATAATTAAGTTACAGTTTAACAAACATGTCTTAGACATTTACTTCTTATAGGAGTCTATGCTGGTGAGAGATTTGGGGGCTGGCATCCACAGGCTGAATACAATGATACAAAGAACAATGGCCCTCCATGAACAAACACCGTGGGAGTGGAAGAGATAGGAGCTATGTTCCAATAGGGAGAGAGTCCCCTGAGTTCCCACACACCACCCACCTCAGGCCAGAAGCAGTCACTCCCACATCGTCTAATCTGAGTCATAGGTTTGTGGAGTTCCCAACACCTAATACCCTTAATCCCTATTCTAGTTTTGAGGGTTCTCTATTTCTTAAAATTGCCTCATATGCCTGAACACACCTGACTTCCAGGTATCTACCTCTCGTATGTTCTTCATCATTAAATCTGAATATTTCAACGACTCACTACAAAAATTTGACGTTTTGCAATCTATTTTCCCGAAGTTTCTAGAATGCTTTGACCAAATATTGGCGAAGTTAAAGCTTCAAACAGAATAAATACAAAACCAACAAATGCAAATCAGACTTTAAAAAAAAAGGGGGGGAGTCCTCTCAGCTCGGCTCGGCTGGGCTAGGCACCCCCCCACACACACACCCCTCCCTCAGCTAGGTTCAGCTTGGTTCGGCTCAGCTAGGCTAGGCTCAGCTAGGCTCGGCTCACCTCAGCTTGGTTTGGCTAGGCTCATCTTGCCTCGCCTCTGCAGGTAAAATGCTCGTACAAGCATGTAGATTTGAGTTTGGGTTCCCAAATGCTGCACATGTGGCAAGCTAATGCTGTAGTGAGTGTGTGGAGAGACAGGTAGGTCCCTGGAGCTTGCTGGCC
Source organism: Sigmodon hispidus (assembly GCA_004025045.1). Lineage (NCBI taxonomy): Eukaryota > Metazoa > Chordata > Mammalia > Rodentia > Cricetidae > Sigmodon > Sigmodon hispidus. The sequence continues at coordinate 179,233 of PVIH01002269.1, forward strand.
AGCCAGTCGAGCTAAATTGGTGAGCTCCAGTTCAGTGAAAGACTGTGTCTCAAAAAATAAGATGGAAAGAAGAAGATGCCTGACAGACTTCTGGCATGCACACCTGTGTGCATATATCTGTGCACACATGCAACACGCATGCATACCCTCTCCTCAGCCAGTCAGGCATCTGGACATCTATGTTTGGGCCTTCTTTTCTTTAAATAATTTTAATCAATAACCCTTGTGTTATTGAAGGAACTTTTTTTTTAAAAAAAAAGGTGCAATTGTACATTTTTAGATATAATCCCTGAAGAAAAGAATACTTTACATTGTATATAATCAAATTGCTGTATGTAACTGTGCATAGCATTATATAATTATAGCTCAGGGTGAACTTCAAGATGATAGATACACTAATCCATTAGATACCTAACTTTAAAAAACTTCTTTGAATAGTTCTAGCTAGGTGAAAGGAACTCCCCTCCTCTCAAAAACCAAACCAATCAAAAAGCATGCTCAATGACATTTGAAAATTGCACACTCCCTCCTACATGACTTAGTTTAAATCACTGGTTCTCAATCTGTGGGTCACGGCCTGTTTAGGCTTTATCACATGGGTCGTCTAAGACCATCAGGAAACACAGCATTAAGATTCACAATAAAATTATAGTTACAAGATAGCACTGAAAATGTTATGGTTTGGGGACACCTCGACATGAGGAACTGTATTGAGGGTTGCATCATTAGGAAGCCTGACAGCCACTGCATTAAACCATCCGATGTAATGTTGATTCTTCACTTATTCTAAGTATTTTTTAGAAGACAAGAAAACAGTCATTTTTTTACCCAAAGTATATAATGCTCCCATTTCAAATTACCCATCAGTCTGGACATTCTCTACAATCTCTATCACAGCGTAGGCTAGTTTTAATTTTAACATCTACTTAATAAATTCTTCTTTAACAGTTTATTCCATTTATTTATGGAGGGTGGTTATATCCCACTGAACATATTGGTGGGGGGGGGCAGAGGACAATTTTCAAGAGATAGTTCTCTTCTTCCATCATGGGTTCTGAGAATCAAACTTAGGTCATCTTGGTGTAAGTGTCCTTAGCTACTGAGACATCCTGACTGCCTTCTTCTCTACTTTGAAGTTATACTAGAACTTAATCATATCAATAATTATTAATTATCTCACCTCTCATATTGGCTAGCTCATCACTTATTGTGACTCTGAGTTACTCTGACTCACCAAGCTCTTTGTTTTTATATCTATGAAATGCAGCTCATGCTGATGCCTGACAATAGAGTTCTTATTCTGTTTTTTGTTTCAGTCTTTCTACATAGCGCCGGCTATCTTGAAGCTCACTATGTAGACCAGGCTGGCCTCAAATTCAAAGAGATCCCTCCACCTCTTCCTCCCCAGTGCTGAGATTAAAGATATATACCACCATGCCCAGCTTCAATGGGGTTCTTGAAAGAAAATAGGTTTCAGTATGATTACAAGTCCTTCCCATTGGAAGGCTATGTAGACATGAGCTCAACATCTTGACTCATCACTGCCACGGTTGATAAGGCAGGCTCATAAACAGATGTCAGTAATGGAGGACACGAACAGCCATCTAAAAGAACATTGTTGAAAAATCATTTCTGCTCCTGTACCAGTTTGTTTTATCCTTTAAGTTAAAAAAAAATCCCAAGCATAGTTTAACACAGAAATGTAAATACATATAAAAACTCAATCAGCTGACAATTTTCTCCACTACAGACTTTTATCACCTGGTATTAGAATCCAAACTTTTTAATATCTTAAAGATACAACTAAATGCTTGGACCTTGAAGGGGATGCTATCTACACAACGTATTTGGGGGACTAATCATATACTACTCCAGGTTACTAAATAATTCAGTCCATAAATGGATTGATGGAGTATGATGTATTCATTAGGCTCTGGAGGGGGGGAAAAATCCTATGTGTTCCAGCTGGTTGTGATCCAAATTTTGTGTGGAATTCTTTTAATAACCAGTTAGTGGGGTGAGCAGAGAGATAGATGGTGTGTGCATCATCTACCATTGCTTTCAGTTCATGTGATCAAAATCCCACCTCCAGGAAGCCTGGAAGACTCTGGGGAACCCTGAATGATTTGCTATCTCTCTTCACTTTGCTACATTTTCTTTGCCCAGGGGTAATGTAAGGGGCCTCTTTTCATCCTGAAAGAACCTAATTAACTCACCATCTTTAGCTCCAAGCTTATTATTATCTACTGCTCTGTCAAATTGACTAAGCCTCTAGTTGACAGAGAGTCTTGAAATCAAACCACCTGAGCCCCAGGCCTGTCTGTGCTTTTCACCAGGCTTTGGCAGCACTTACTCATCCCACGCTTTCCCAGATAGTGCACCGAGGAGCTATGGAGTCCTGGCAGACCATAATTGGAGTGCTGCTGTAAGAGGGCCCATGGCCAAACAAATTGAATGCCATGTTCCTTTTTCTCTCGCTGGTGTGCAAGGCAAATGATAGTATCTGTGTATACAGATGTTTAACTTGGTTGAATCCAATTGTACTTATTTGACTCTGCTCACCAAAATTTCATGTATGGGAAAACTTAAACTCCAAATTCATATGTTGGTAGTATTGGAGGCAGGAATTTTGAGCAGTAATTGGGATTACGTTAGAGGGTGATGAAGTTAGTAAGTAGTTTTGTAAGATTAGAGAGACCCAAGTCAGCAAGTTGTTTTGTGAAAATATGTGATGCCCTGGACTTCCTTAGAATACTGAGCAGATGGATGTTGGTACCATGATGTTGGACTTGGCAACCTCCAGAACTGGAAAACAAATGCACGTCTATTCCTACAAATTGCCTAGACTTGGGCATTCTGTTATAACAACAGAAAATAGATCATGACCCCAGTCCATGTTTCCAAGACTAACTTGACCATTGAACCTGCACATCTTGAAACACCACTGACATCTCAGTTTCCTCTTTATATCATCCTAATGGATGGCAACAAATAAATGGCTTTGAGACAGTGAGGAAGGAGGAGGATGCACAGCCATTCTGGAGTGTCCATATTAGAGGAAAGACATGATTTATGGAGTAAATACTGGACTTCGGATCGGAGGACCTGTGGCTTTATTCCTAACTCTGTCTCATAGCTTACAATAAGTTACTGGGCAAATCATGCTACTTCTAGGCAACAGTCTCATCCTCTGGGTAGGAGTTATGCTTTAAAAAAATAACGATATCCCATCCTTTTAAACTACTGGCCACTTTTGGATGCCTGTGTAGCAGGTTTAACTTTATGGTTTAAAAAGTAATATTTTAGGGCTGAGGATGTGACTCAATGTAAATAGCTTTCCTAGCATGGTCAAAGCCCTGGGATGAACCTCCATTTGTCTCCTACAAAGCAGACTGAGTGGATTAATACATCTACGTTTTTTAAAACCCTCTTTCAGCATTCGGTCTCTCCAGCTTTGTTGATGGAGGCATGAGACTCTTGAGACATGCTAGCTGTAAGATCTCAAAGTTCAGATCCAGATTTCTAGATAAACCCTGGAAGGCAAATTATGTCAGGGGCATAACTACACCTGCCTGCTGAAGTTGTGAGCAAGTCATGTAAAATTCAGGAAGATACAGATCTATGAGATTATTGGCAAGCAAGAAATGGAACTCAAGATGTGCTATTTGAAATCTGAGTTGCTGGCTTGTTTTTCTGAGCACTGTGTTTCCAGAGATACAACCTGGTGATTTGTGGTGTTTGATGCAAAATTCATTGCAGCTCAGCACAATTCATTCCATTGAGCTTCAGTTCTCGAGTGATGAGAAGAGGTCAGTTCTCCACAGGTCCTAGGGGGCTTCCTTTGGCTCTGATCTTGAAGCAAGGCTCTCCTTTGCTCACCAACTCAGAAGGGAAAGTTTAGGGGAGACAGTCAGCAGTGACTTACTGTTGTAAATACTGCTCTAGATGGCACTAAGGTGTTTTCCTCACCTTTAAAACAGAAGTCTGCTGAAATAGCAAGGTTATCTGAAAACATTCACAATGTGGATTTTAAAAGGTATCTGTCCATCGAATAACTGATAAAAAAAATTATAGTCTCTGCTTGGAATGTGATTGAAGCATTGGTGACCCTAACTAATACAGTGAGCACGTATACATTTGTGTTTAGGTACACATGTACGTATGTGGATGCTGGCAGACAAGCGTGGGTGTTATTCCTCTGCAGCTGTCTACCTTTTTCTTTTTTTAAGACAGGGTATTATTGACTTGAAGCTCACCAAATAGGCTGGGCTGCCTGGCCAGCAAGCCCTCAGAATCTGCCTATCTCTGCCTTCCCCGGGCAGAGGTTGCAAGTGTGTGGCACCATGCCCGGCTTTTCTCTGTAGGTTCTGGGATGGAAAACAGGTCCTTGTGCTTACAAGGCCAACCCTTGATAGACTGAGCTATCTAGCAGTTTAGTTAATGCTTCTAGTACAGCTCAGGTAAGTACTGCATTAGTCATCTTTGAGTAATTGTAGAGCGCTGCCCTAATCCAGTATTATACCTATTAGTAAACAGACCCCTGTCAGCTAGATGCTTATTATTTTTGCTGCTTTTACAAATACATGTGGCTCACTAAGGTGAAGAGATCTGATATGAGCCTGGAGTCAGCTCCAAAGCAGTCTGAGAGTTCAGACCTTTTTTTTTTTTTTTAACACAAAGTGTTCTCCAAAGTCTATTTTATCTTTCTCTTTCCTGTCCTCATATCTCTAAAAATGTCCATCATAAAGAGCTTGCAATACTAAGCGTGCTTTTAAGGATTGTTAAGGAGAATTGGGAAACTGTGGCAAACCATGTCCTTCCTGGTTCCTGTTTCAATAGCAATGTTCTGGGGTGCTTTGGGGGTGAACTCAGAGGAAACAAGTGTTGAGACTCTGTCAGACTCAAGGGAAGAAGAAATTCCCATATTAAAGTTTGCAGCAGGTTCCTCATGAAGTGGCTCCTCTTCCAACCCAAAGCAGAATGAGTAGCAGGAGAACGGTGCTTGACATACAGCAGTGCCTCAACAAGCGTTTGTTAAATGATGCCACCTGGGAAACTTGTGAGTGGTTGTATAAATGACTGCTTGGAGCTGCTTTTCTCAGTGCCGATAGCCTTTTTGTCATGTGCATTGGATGCGTGCCCAACACCTAGCTCCTACTTTCTCAACCAGGGTGGTGTTGACATCTTGGGCTAGATAATTCTGTTGGAGAAGGGCTAGGAAATGCTGTTCTGTGTGTTGTCTAGGACTTAGCTTTATCCCTGGCTTCCACCCCGTAGATTGCAATGGTGTTCACCACTCCTCATAGCATATAAGTGTCTCCAGCCATCACTAAATGTCCTGATGCCAAGGGATTACCTACACAACACCTGACTACACATCACTTATCTGGTCTTTACATTCATAGTCACTGTCAGCATCAGAAAGATGACACTCATCTCTTTCTCTCTCTCTCTCTCTGAATATTTTCTTTTTATTTTTTTAATTTTATTTTATGTGTATGAGCATTTTACCTGCATGTATGTTCATGTACCATGTGTGTGCCTGGTGCCCATAAAAGCCATCAGAGGGCATTAAATCTCCTAGTATTGGAGTTACAGATGGTTTAAGCCTCTATGTGCATGCCTGGAATCAAACTTGGGTCCTCTGGAAGAGCAGCCATTGATCTTAACTGCTGAAGCATCTCTCCAGCCGTCTTTGTTGTGTTTGAATCAGCATTTCCTGATCTAGCTGTCGAAAGCATTGGAATCTCTTGCTTTGCTTCCATCTGGTTCTTGGTGTGTACTGTCTTACCTCGGGAGAATTTCCCTGGGAACCTTTATGAAAGTTAAAAAGACCTACTCTTCCCCCACCCCCAGGGAAGGAATATGTGAAAGTGGGAAAGATATATAGAAATTGAACCTGTAGCTGGCAAGGCTGATTTACAGAATGAATATGGCCTGACTTTGGGCCCAGGAAAGAGGACAAACCCAAGTCCCCAAATGGAATTCATGTGTAGATGAGCCTCAAATCATCCTTTGTGTTAAAAGAAACTATCTTTCTTTGCGTGCTACACATCTATCTTAACACCAAACTTCCAAGAGTGTGCATGTATGTGTACATATATGAATTCATGTACATGTGTGTGGAGGCCGGAAGTTGAAGGCTAGCATCCTCCCTGATCACTTTTCTACCTTATTTGTATGTGTGTGCATGTGCAGTATGTGTGTGCATGTATGTATACCTGGTCCTGGAGAGTAGGGGTATACAATGATCATTTGTGTGCATGTGTATAATGCATTGGAAGTATATGTGTATGCACATGTGTGTATATGCATGTGGAGGTTGGAGGTTGACATCAAGTATCTTTCACTATGATTCTCAACCTTATCTTTTGAGATAGTACCTCTCACTGAACCCAGAGCTTGACAATTGGCTGGATCAGCCAGCGGGCTAGCAGGCCTGAGGGACCCATGATGCTTTTTCCATAGGTGTCAAGGATCAGAACTCAAAATTCTCATACTTGTATCTCAAGCACTTTATTAACTCCCCAGGCTCTCTGTCTTTCTTTTGAGATGGTTTCTCTGGCTCACTGGTTTAGCCACTGTGGCTGGCCAACAACCCCCTTGGATCATCCCTTCTCCACCTCCCCAGCACCAAGGTTGCAAGCATGCATCCTCACTCTCAGTTTTAGGCTATGGGGATTCTGAACCAAGGCCATCATGCTTGCAAGCGGGGGGGGGGGGGGGGGGCTCTTTGCCAACCAAGTCACCTTCTCAGCCCCTCTTCTTACAGTCTTGATGAACATATATTCATTCCCCTTGGCTTTGCTTTATTTACTACCTATTTGTGTTACAAATACCAGGAAAATGTCAGCATGTGCTTCTCAAGGAGCAGGCATTCTCAGCAACATAGTAAGCATCTCTGCTAGCTGGAGGGACCAGCAGCCTTTCAACATCCTGAGCAGAGAGGATAGTGTAAATGAAAAAACTAGAATCTTAGAATTCTGACTAAAATCCAGCCAGTGGGCAATCTGCTTGAGAACAAGTACACATCCATGTCCAAGGGTGAGAAATAATTTATGACAAAGCTCACGAAAATTCTAATTTCATTCATGTTGCTACAAGTATAGCTTCATGCTTTTAAAAAATGTGGGCTGGTAACATTTTTCTACCTCTCTTTCTTTACGGTGTAGAATTAAACAGGTGCCCTTACCTCTCCTCCGGTGCACGGAAATGCATTTGAGTATCTAGATGTGCAAATAGCTCCCTTCTTGACAACATCATCTTCCAGACCAAAAGTAGCTGAGCAGTTTGTTGCAAAGTACTTGTACGGCTTCCACGTCTTTCCAAAGTCCTGGGACCGGTCCAGCACCATGGCTGCAGGCCTGGGGGACTTGAACACCATAATTAGGTGAGTGAAATAGAACTCTGCTTCCAGATCTAACTGGATCTTTTCTCTGTGCACATCCTCTGCAGACTGCCACCATGTCCTGGGAAACCTGAAGGATGAGTCTGCCATAGCTGAGGGCAGGTGGGCCAGGTGAGAATGGGCAGCATTGCACTTATCACATTTCGGCTGCCGGCAAGTAAGATCAGCATTCTCGCTGTAGAAGCAGAATAGTTCAGTGGCATTCTGCCCACAGGTGCTGTCTGCCCGGAGTTTTCTTCCCAAAGCCAAGTTTCCCATTCGAGGGTTGCAGGCCTTCTCACAGCGGGAATGAGCTCCAGCTACTCCACTCAATCCTGAGGAGTGAAAAGCATATGCCATTTAAAACAAATCCATTGGAAATAGGGCGATCTGCTGTGATCTTGATTTATCTACAACAGTCAAGATATCCTCCAGAGACCTTGAACCTTTCTAGATGAGAAGAAGCAACCAAATTGGTCTATGAATACTATCAGGTATTCACAGTGATTTGAGTGCGCAAGTACGTGTATGCTTGAAAGATAGTGTGTTCATGTGTGCAATTGAATGTGTGTACTGTGTGTGCATGTGAAGGCCAGAATACCTTGAGTATTGTTCCTAAGATACCATCTACCTTGTTGCTTTCATATTTAGTGTGTGTGTGTGTGTGTGTGTGTGAGAGAGAGAGAGAGAGAGAGAGAGAGAGAGAGAGAGAGAGAGAGAGAGAGAGATGCATGAACCAGAAGAGAATAGTGGATCTTCTGGAACTCAGATTGCAGATAGTTGAGTGCTAGGACCAGAGAACCCATGTCCTCTGCAAAAGCAGGGAGTGCTCTTAGCCCTTCACTATCTCTTTAGTCATTCACCTTGTGTTTTTGAGACAGAGTCTCTCACTGGCCAGGAACTTGCCAAAGAGGCTGACGAGCTAGCGTGAGATCTACTGGTCTCCTCCTCTCCAGTGTGGAGCTGAAAGTGTCCTATCACAGCTCACTTTTGATGTAACTGCTAAGGATGGAACTCATGGTTGTATGACAAGCGTTTTAGCAACTGAGCTAGCCATCTCCCCAACTCCTTTACTTTCTTTCTTTCTTTTTTAGCCAGTAAAGGGGTAATTCTCTAGAAAATCAACAAAAGATATTTAATAAATACACAATGGGGCCTCATTCCAGGTGGCAAAGCTAGAAGCCACTGGATTTCAAATGTGTGGTATCTATGTCTAATATTAACTAAATATAACTATATTTTTTTAAAAATCCAAACTACCAACGGACAGGACATCTTATTGTCCTGCTCCCTGCTTAGGTGAGTCTTCCTAGGGCAGATTGTGTAGTATTTAGCTGTTGGCTAAGCTGGAGAATATTGATGGCCGGCCACACCAAACCATACCTCTAACTACTGTCATGAACTAAACATCAGCTAAAAGAGACATGCTCTTCCTCCAAAAGGCCCCACCCACCTAAATGTTTCAGGAATACTCAGAGTGGTAAACAGTACCCACTCATTCACATTCTGGCTACATGTCATAATCCTTTAACTTGGGTTTACCATTTTAATTATGAATAATCTAAGCAAAAAATTGTCCATTTGAGAAAAATTAAAACACAGAGGAAAAGGAAACTAAACCCCAAATTCTGGCTAATTGGATGTTTCTGTGTAAGAGAGAGACTTCTGGGTTGTTATCACAGGGATATTGGAAAGAACCAAATGACAGCTTTAACTGAAGAGAAGCGATTTCACACACTGACAATCACCACCTCACACAGACTTGCAACCTAAATAAGGGGTTTCCTCAGGCATTATTTTTTAAGTGTCAAATGAAAATGTGCACTGTGCCCAGACTCTGTTTGCCATTGTTCTGATTAGCAGGCACAACAGCTGCCTGTGGCCAGAAACACACAAATACACAGTGTGCTATGACTCACCTGTCAAGCATTCCAGGGGGAAAGTGCATACTGCCTGTACAAGTATCTTTGACTTGCAACACTCATCTTGTGATATTTATTTACAACCTCTCATTGTTCCCATGTTTCTTTTTCTTGTTGTTGTTTTTGTTGGGGGGATCATAACATAGCTTGAAAAGGGGAACATTTATGAAAAGTTCACTTTGGGGTTGTGGATGTTTAATGCACAAGGATTGTGAACAGGGGGGAATTCAAGTGAGATCTCTAATAAAGAGACATCGAACATATCCTTGGGAAAAATAGTGAATAAAAGTGTCCACACCCTAATCATTTCATAATAGTTATCAATGAGCAAAACCAGAGATTCTTGAACTAACTGACTGTGTGGGGCTATCACCCTCACGGAAGGTGCAAACTTTCAAGCCAGCAGCTCGGAGGAGAGAATGGAAGAAGCCCAAAGAGATGCCTGCCTGCCACAATGCTCTCAGTCTCCCAGGCTGTTCCTCTAACCCACACTCTGTTTTCTGGAGCAAGTCACGTCCATCTGAAGGAAGATGAAATCAGGGTGCCTCACAAGCTTTACCCTGTACCCCACTTAACCCAGCTGAAAGCCAGGTGGCCTGAGAGAAGGAAGGGAGAAAAACAGAGAGTCTCATGGTCTCAGAGACAGGGAGTCTGGAACCGGTGGCCTAAGAGCAGTCCAAGAGAGCCAGGACGGGAGTGGGAGGGAGGGAGAGGGCATCTGACGGTTGCCGGTAGTCCAGTTACTGAGCCAAGTAGCAGACCCGCCTCCGACCTCCTGCAGAGCCTCGGCCAGGGTACCGATTCCCCAGGGGCGGTCAGCCAGCTCCGGGCAATCACCACCTGAGTGATCACCCCCCATGGTCCCCAGCTCAGAGTTCTACTGCGTTGCAGCCACCGCCCCGGGAAGAGGGCGCTCACCCTCACCCCAGGTGGCCCTACCTGGTTCCCAAGTACATAGAATGAGATCCGGGAAGGTGGCAATCGCTCTAAATGAGAGAGCAGTCTTGGCCCACGCACGCCCAGGGTCTCTGGGCCACCCCTCCCCGTCACTCCTCAGGCCATGGAGAGCCCGGGGATGGCGAGCTGGGTCCTTTGTTCGCCTCACCAAGTGCAAAGGCAGTTTTTTTTCCCCCAAGCCAAACCCCGAAAGAAACACTGATCTCTCTATCTCCTGCAGGGCGTACCCAGGATATCTGGTTATTCAAGGACGTGTGTATCTCAGTTGCAGGGGGGGAAAAAAATCAAGAGTTTGAAAGTGCGGAGTCGCGGGCAAAGGAGACGGAACATGGCCACTCGCTTCATCCTCGGTAGCCGAGCTCAGGGCTCTCTGTCCGGGGTCCCCTACATCCCTCAGCCCTCGAGCTTAGGGGGTGGGGGCAGGAGCAAGGGAAGAGGGGTGGGGGCCCGGCCGCGTCACCACCCACCTGCGGCCACCGCCGAGCAGCCCCAGAGCAGCAGCAGCCGTGCGCAGCTCCCCATGGCCGGGCAGCGGCGGGAGCGGGTGGGATGAAGCGGCAGCGGTCCTCGGGAGTACCCGGGGCTCTGTGGTTCTTCCTCCTCCCGGGGCGCCAGGCTCGCTCAGTGGGCACCTTGGGTGCGGAGCCGCGGGCCGGGGCCGCGCCGGGCGGCGGGGTGACCGTCGCGCACCGGCCTGGCGGGGCCCGGGCAGTTCAGGAGCGGCGGGAGCCCCGGGACCATAGCCGGCCTGGCCGCAGCGGGCAGAGCGGCCCTGAGGGCGGGTGAACCGCTCGCCCGGGGGCTTGGAGCCCGCAGCAGACGCTGAACTTTGCGAGACCTTTCACTTCCCAGCCGCCGCCGCCTCCCGGCCGTCCTCCTCCGCTTTTCCCACCTCCTGTGGCCGCCGCGGCTCGGTCCCGTCCTTCTCCATGGGCAGTTCCATGGGATGCATTTTTATTGCACCGACACCGCGGCGCTCCGGTGCCAGCCCTCCTCCTCCCCTCGCACCTCCACCCCTTCCTCCCGCCCGCCCCCCGCGCTTGACAGCCCGGGCGGTGCAGACAAGCGCTCCGGTCGCCTTCACCGCCGCCCGGGGAGGGGGTCCCTGCCGCCCCCGCTGCTTGCATCTCCCTGCCTGACCTCGCGGGTGCCCTCCAGCACCCACGGGCCTCGCCTGGGAAGCAGTCTCCCACCTTCTCCAGGAACATTCCTGAGAGCAGTTGACTCCCCCCTCCAGATCAGGTCAGGGCATGCCAAGGGGCTTAAAAACCCGCGAAACAGGCGAGCTACTGCTTTCCAAAATCACCCAGAAAAACAAGCCTTCACCCCTCCACTCCACGGCAGCCTTTCTCTGGGAGCCCCACGGTCTGGGTTCGGAACCCTTCAATTCCGCCTGGGGTACGGGCACTGAGCGCGTGCCAAGTGTCCTCTGAGTCTTTGCCTCCTTTGGGGGTGGGTGCAGCCCAGCTAACAGCCGCTGCCTACAAGAGCCAAGGGAGTAGTAACCTGTCTGGTGTAAAGGCTGTTCTTTCACCAAACTCAAGGGTCTGAAAGACCAGGATCCCTGACCAGGGAATAGGCTGGATTAGGAGATGTAACAAAGAACGCCTGGGTCCTTGGTGCATTCACACATTTTTCAAAGTATGGTGTGCAGGGAAGGATAATGTTATGAAATATCTTTGGGGGAGCAATTTAGCAGCAACCACAAAGCAGCTAATTGTAGCTCAGGGCTGGTGTTTATGGAAGGAGATTAAATTGCACTTCAGCCTGGGACTTCTGTAACTTCTCTGAAAATATAATTCTGCTTACACATCTCAGGAAACTGGCAAAAGCTAAGTCGAATGCAATTTTGTATTGCAGCATTCAGTGTATGCCTTTGAATATTTTCCAGAAAATTAACATTCAGTTATAAATTGTCATCAATATAGATGGGGCAATAAGAGCTTTGGGGGACACACATAGATGTTATTTATAATCACTCAGCTGGGGACATATATAAGTTTCTATCTCCCAGAAGGAACCGAGTTGAGGTTAGCATAAGCCACTTGAGAGACGTTAAAATTATTCTTTTGGCCAATAACTGGAAGTGACAGACGACATGGGTGCAGCCATTAGCTGCAAAAAACAAATCCTGTGAGTTTTCAAATCCTGGCAATGTTAGAGCCGTCTTTGGCTCGCACAGATAATGCTGCTGATGAAGTTGCTGAAATGCTTCTCCAACTGCTCTTTTTTATTAAAAAAAAAAAAGATAGGAAATTATAAGAGGCTGAAGCCTTTAGCACAAATATTGCATAGCCTACTGGCCAAGAGAAAGACAGTATTTACTATTAATCTCTGAATCAATGTTTTAAGTTGGAGGAGCGCTAATTCATGTCTGATTATGAATTTCAAAAGCATTTTCTGTCTGCACCAATGCTGGGAACTTCTCTGGTTGCTTTTTTTTTTTTTTTTTCTCTTCTAACAAAACTGCCAGCTCCTAAAATGGCAGTGAGACACTTAGTCTATGTAAGATGCAATTATTATTTTTTTTTGTCTTACTGTGCTCGTTATTCTTAACTGAAGACACTTGTCAGGCATGCAGTAAATGTTCACTGAATGTTTTGACTGAGTTATCTCAAAACTATTGTTATATGCTAAGAAACTGAGGAGAAAACCAGTGAAATAAAAATGATTCTCAGGATTCTAGTGGAACTCTCTACACCAATACTTCATGTGTGGACTAGCTCAAAAGAAAAAGTAGTGAGCATTAAAAAAAAATGTCATTTGAGTGCAGTGTAGAGGATCCCACCTGTAATCTTTCTATTTGATAGCAAAGGCAGGAGGATCACACTTTTCGAGCCAGCTTCATAGCAAGTCTGAGACTAGCCAAGATTACAAGAAACCATGTCTTTAAAAAAAAAAAAAAAAAAAAAAGAAATCTGCCCAGGAGTAAGGACATTACTTCTGACTATGGTTTTGTATGATGAAATTTTCAAGAGCCGATTCTGACTCTTCTAAGTATCAGGATTATGGGGAATGTTGGAGAAGGCACACAGAATCTCAGTAGGTTTCCAAAAGTCACAAAATGACAAATTTAATTGAGAACATTCCTGATAACTTGGAAAGATATTTAAAAGATCTCTAATATCTAGAATAGGTAGCAAAAAGTCCACAAACCAAAGACCTTACTCACGAGTGACTCTGGGCCATATTTAACTTTCTCCTCCACTCTCAGTGCTTCTGCTTGGGGTGCTTTCTGGGGCTCAGTGTGTTAGAATAACAAGCTCAGATGGGGGGGGGCAGGATACTGTTAAGGCCAGGGAATGAACTTGGGCAGTCTTGTAATCAAGAGGTCAATGAAACTAAAGAACAGTCATAAGCATAAGCAGCAATCGCAATCCCACCCCCACCCCCAAGTCCTTCAGCAATCTAAGGCCTGATAGCACAGAGATAATGCATCTCGATGCTCTGAAGAGATCCATCTACAAAAACTCAGTACACAAACCTGATTCCTGAACCCTGCTCCACCAGGAACCCTGATTTCACCATGAAATCTTTGCTCATTGGCCATGCAGTTTTTCTTCTGGGCATTCCAATAAACAAAAGAATCAAAAGCACCCTTTCTATTTTTAACACTTTTTTTATTTAACTGTGGCATTTATCTTTTTACAGGCAGTTGCAACTATATATACAGTGTAAATACAAAGCTTTCTTCGAGTGTGTGCGTGTATGCGTGCCTGTGTCTGTGTGTTGAGACAAAGTCTCATTAAATAGCCCAGACTGACCTGGCCTAGAACATGCTGTTGTTGATGTTGCCCAGACTGACCTCAAACTCTGTGTCCCTTGTCTTCTGAGTTCTGGGATGACAAGCACACATTACCTGAGAAGTATCTAAGACTCTGAAATGGAGTTCGATTGGTCCATTTATACACCTTCTCTAAGTGTTTTATTTATGTATGTATATATTGATTGACTTTTTCGAGGCAGGGTTTCTCTATTTATCCTTGGCTGTCCTGGAACTCATTTTGTAGACCAAGCTGGCCTCGAACTCACAGAGATCCACCTGCCTCTGCCTCCCGAATGCTGGGATTAAATGTGGACACCTCCAAAACTCCTCTTTATCTCCCCTTTTCCCAGTATACTTCAACTTGCCTTACCCTCAGAACCTACAAGTTAACTCTAGGTATGGTCACTTAGAATAAAATAAAACTTACAATGTCCTTAACAAGGCTAGGGCTTGTAATTATGTAGCCTAAAAATATACCTGCAGTTTTGTGATGCTGGCTGATAATGCTTGAAGTAAAATCTTTTGTATGTATTGGTTTCTTACAGGCCATTAAGATTTAGTGCACAAATACATGCATATAGCAAATATTAACTCCGTGTTTTTAAAGAAATGCAGGTTCAAATTGCTAACCTTAAAAAATTGTTAGGGGAGATAGCTCAGTTGAAAAAGTATTAACTTTGAATGCAATGAGGACCTGAGTTTAACCTCCAGAACCCATGTTTTAAAAAAGAAATGCTGAGCATAAATAGGGTCATCCCAGCCCTGAGGAGGTGGAGACAAATGACCTGGGGTCCCCTGGCATGGTCCAGGGCAGTGAGAGAATCTGTCTTTAAAACAAAAAAAGTGGATGGAACCTAAGGAACTGTGCCCAAGATTGTTCTCTGGTCTTCACAGGCAAATGCATATATGTGTACTACACACACACACACACACACACACACACACACACACACACACACACTCAAACACTAATAGAAAAGTTAACAACTAAAAGTCAGAAAATTTTAAAGGAATTTTTCTCTTAAATGGAACAGATATCTACTTCCTGAATAAAGCTATTATATTCACGGGTCACTAGTCTATATGGCCAATGAAAGATCTTTGAAAAGAGTTCAATTTCATTATATCTTAGATCCTTTAAAGATAAAGACACATTATCTCTTTTGTCCTTGTTATGTGAGTGTGTGTATGTGGTGGTGTAACTCACAAAGAATTGTACAAAGAGAAAGTGATAGGAGGGATATCATCACCAAACTTAGATCATAAGTATGTAAACACCTAATGAACACAATGATGTGAGGACTTAGGTTTGTGGATCAGAATCTCATTGCTTAGCTGTCTTCTGTGGGTACCACTTCTTTTCCCTTTGGAGCTGGGAGACCTTGTGGAGAGGATGGGATGGAGAAATGTTCTGATTGAAGTCACAGTCCGTTCCGTTTTCTTCCTGGCCTCTGCCCTTCAGCTGCCCTTTAGAAACATCATTTTAGGAATTTCCTCAAACTTTAATCTAAGCCTCTTGCCAATGGCAGTGTTTCTTATTTCATAGGCTTCCTGGTTACAGCTGCTCATTCCCCCAGAGGGAGGAGTAAGGCCTTTGAAAACACACCAGCTCTTCCAGCTAGGTAACAGGCAGCCTCCTTTACAGCACATGTTCACGTGCTCTCCCATGTTCTACTAGTGAGATGGAGCTGAGACAATGTAAAGAATGAGATCCCTTCTGTTGCTAACTTGGAGATAGTTAATACCAGCGGCACTGCATCCTTGAATGCCTTGAGTCATTTTCCTCTCAAAGACTCTTAGCTCCACTCACCTTTGCGCTCTCTCTCTCTCTCTCTCTCTCTCTCTCTCTCTCTCTCTCTCTCTCTCTCTCTCACACACACACACACACACACACATACACACACACACCCCTTCCCCCCCTCCCCCATTCTGAGACAAGATTTCTCTACCTTATCCAAGATGGTCCAGAGTTTAACATTTCAACAGGTCTGGTCATCCTCCTTCCTCAGCATCTTGAATAACCTGGAGTTATAGATGTGAGCTATCAACTACTAGTTGGAGTCAGATGTCCCCGGATATACAGCTTTCTGTTTGACCATGTGCAAATTAATTGATCTTTTTGTGTGTCCTTCCTACATCTCTATATGAGGAACATCAAATTTATAAGGAGGTTATGAACATCATATGAACTAATATTCAGAGAGGTACAAGACATAATTTTGTATTTGTTAAATACAAAATATAAAAATATAAGTTCGTCATGTACTCTTTACCCAACTTGAAATTTTATTTTTGAGTTATATACACAGATATTCAATAGGAGAAGATAGATAGTGACCTTGGCTTAATTTTAAATATGGCTTTCCTTCTGCGAGAAGGTCTCCACAGGAGCCTACCCCCAGCTGGAGGGCTGACGGAATTGGCATTAAATGGTCATCACAATAATGAGAGCCATCTGTGTGGCTGTTGGGTTGGAACCATACACAGGACCCTGGTGGGGTCACCAGCAGATAGAACTAAGGCATCGACTCCTTCTTACCCTAAATCTATTCTTTTTATCTAATCTGTTTTTTATGATTTATTTATTTTTATTTGATGTGCATTGATGTTGCATGAATTTTATTTGGTATTACAATAAAAACCCAGAGCCAGATATTGAGAAAAAACTGAAATATCAGAGAGGCAAGGAACAAACCACAGTCACTTCTCACCCAGCCAACTCTTCACGAATCCTGAGTCCAAGCCTCTCTGTCCTGACTGAGCAAACGAGGGAATTAGCAAGGGAAGCTGAACTCCTCCTTCCTCTCTACCCAGTTATTTTACTTCCTAAAGATAGAATTAAAGGTGTGTGTCACAACCCCTTGGCTCTGTTAGGCCCTGAACTCACAGAGATCCAGACTGTTCTCTGCCTCCCAAGTGATGGGATTAAAGGCATGAGTCACCACTCCCTAACCTTTGTGGCTTGGCTGGGAGTTATTCTGTCCTCTGATATTCCAGACTAATTTTATTAAATATACAGTATCTCACCACACATTGATGTTTTGCCTGCATATCAGATCCCTTGAAACTGGAGTTACAGACAGTTGTGAGCCACCATGTGGGTGCTGAGAATTACACTCAGATCCTCTGAAAGAACATCTCCCAACCACTAAGCCATTTCTGTAGCCTCTCCACCAAATCTATTCTTAAGAAGCAATTCCGTAGTGAGGGATAGAGAGGGCCTCAGTCAGCTCTCTGCCCTTAGCAACTGTTTTGCAGACACAGTGAAGTCCACGATTTTAATGAATGGGTTTCCCAGAATACGACATTTCACAACCATTATCTTCATCTTCTGGCTTTTGTAATTGTTCGACTCTTCCTTCCAAAGTGTTCCCTGAGTCTTGAAGAATGAAAACATTGGAAACTATAAATGTTTTGCATGGGGCAGAACACTTGACCACCCTATATTCTCAGCCCTTTGTTGCCAGAGTAACTCTTTTTTTTTTTTTTTTTTTTTTTTTAATTTTG
>PVIH01002270.1:0-18549 GCA_004025045.1 Sigmodon hispidus
AAAAAAAAAAAAAAAAAAAAAAAAAAAAGAAAATACCCTAGAGACCTACCTAAAGCCCCATTTTATTGAGGTCTTTTCTTAATGATGCTCCCTCCTCTCTAGTGACTCCAGCTTGGGTCAAGTTGACTTAAAACTGGTCAGCACAGAGTCCATCCTCACTTCCAGGACCTGCGCCCATTGTCCTAGGCTGGGTGCACTGATACTGCTTCCTGCCTGCTCCCGCCGCCCTTCCTCCCCATTACTCCTGTCTTCTGTTTAAAGTCACATGTGACCCTTTGTCCTCTCTTATTCCCCTCCCTGTCCCCTTTGGATTCCTCCCCCCATACTCTCCTTCCTACTTTGACATATAATCTACAAAAATATATATAATAAGGAACGTGTAAATTTAAATCTAGATTCTGTATAGGAGAATGAACCCAGGACCGGCAGGAGGATGTGCTTGCCAAGAGACAGAGTAACAAGACTGTCTTGCTTTCCAGGGGGTGAGTTTACCCGACAAGCCGAAGTGACCTTCCTGCATCACCCTGGGAAGCTCGTCCTGAAGCAGCAGTTCAGTGGTATTGACGAACATGGACACCTGACCATCAACACGGAGCTGGATGGCCGAGTGCCACACATTCCCTATGGTTCCTCGGTGCACATTGAACCCTACACAGAGCTGTACCACTACTCCAGCTCAGGTGAGTTCCATACTGTGAACCCCAGAGCAGCCTAACAGCCACCCACTCTGATGGCCTTGAACATCTGGGGAAGTTTCCCTGGGTTCTGCAAAGGGAAACATAGCAAGGCTGTTCTTTATTTTAATCCCTGAGCACAGACAGAAGACACATTTGAAGAGAATTTACTGCAAAACAAGAAAATAAGTCGTATTGGAACACATCAGTCATCCCTGCCCTTGGGAAGCTGGCTTAGAAACATTGCTACAGCTCCAGGCCAGCCTGAGCTACATAGCAAAAAGCAATAGAACACCCAGAAAATAGGGTGAGCTGTAGCTCAGTTACTTGCAGGCTTGCCTACATACATTGAGTGTATGAAGCCCTGAGTTCAATCCCCAGCACCGTGTAAACCAGGTGAGGCGGCTTGTGCTTGTAGTCTTAGCATTTGGGAAGCAGAGTCAGAAAGATTAGAACTTCAAGGTCGTCCTTGGGTACACAGAGAGTTTGGGGCTATCCTCAGCTAAGTGAGACCTCTAAAAAGAGGAAACACAGCGACAGAAACAAAGAATCCCAGGAAGTAAGCCCGAATAAATTTTTAGATTAGAATCTATTTTACAACCTTTTCCCTGGTGTCTGTCATCTATATTTATGTCATATGCCCTCCACTATTATATGATTCAAGATTTTGTCATAATGTATTTATTTGTAGCTTTTACACTTACTCTCCTTTGACATCTGTTTGCAGTGGAAAGAATGGCAAGAGCATCTGTTTGTCACTTACTCAGTTCGCCCAGCCGTTAGCACTCACCACCTGCGTTACAACACACACACTTCTCTCTCCCTAACTGTTGAGAAGTAATGTCCCTGTAGGTCCGTCCATCCTTAAGAGTTTCAGGTATCTCTTTCCAAAGAATAAGGGCATTTTCTTACATGACCACATCATAACTATAAAAAGCTAGGATTATTTTTAAAGCTTTGTAGTTTTAACTTGCTTCTGACTCTCAAGGGCTGGGATTACAGGTGTGAGCTACCATATGAGGCTTTGGGATATATAGTTTAGAAAACCAGCATGTGATCTCTGGCGTGTCATTTTCATTTGTATTGCATTAATCAGTTGTGCTGCATTGTGATATCTTTGTCTTTTAATTAACATTAAATTATGACTATTGGCTAGTTTCATTAAGTGGCTTTGAAAGGCCTTTTCAAGGAATCTGTCCCAGCCTACTGGGTGGTCCTCTTATTCTCAGAAGGGTAAAATACACTAGCTTCCTCCTCTCATGCTGAGTTGAAATGACCTTGCATCATGAATCTTGGCCACATTTGGTGATGGTTGTTTGTTTGTTTATGCTGCAGAGGCCTGAACTGAGAGCCTCAGGCAAACACTGCAATGTTCAGCTACATTCCAAGCTCTTGGCCAAAATACTGACTCTTGAAATACTGGGCATGGAACACAGGGCCTTGTGCAGACTGGACTAATGTCCTACTGCTAAGCTACACCCTCAGCCCCTCTTTTTGATTTTATAAAGTTTTAGGATTTTTGTTGTTGGTTTGTTTGCTTTTTTGTATCTATAAGTTGCCTAGACTGAGCTTGAACTTATTCTGTAGCTCAAACAGGCCTTGAACTTGGCAACCCCCCTGCCTCCGCTTCCCAAGTAGCTGGGATGGCAGGCTTGCATTCTCGGGCTTGGCTTTCTGACCGTTTTCCGAGACTCAGTTCCTAGAAACAGATGCTGAGTCAAACAATACAAGCTTTTACAAATGCTGCTGTTAAAGTACTGTACAAGAAGGTGGTACCCATGGCCAGGGCTAGGAGCCTGTAGAAGGAGAAACAGGGCCAGGGCCTCAGACTGCCTGCAGCCAGATGGCTTGCTGGCAACCAGCGTGTGGAGCTGGATGGAGACAGCGCACGCTGATCTTCTTTTTATCCTCCAGCTTTCGTGGTTCTCATATGAAGCAGGCTGCAGCAGGACCAGAAGTAAAGAGCTTCTTTATGCTTTAAAAGCAAAAAGGAAAGTGGAGAGCTTTGTTGCCCAGGCTAATACTCACCCACCCTTTTCTGGGTAGGGAGACTGTCTCCCTTCTCCTTGGCTGAGGATGCTCTTGATCGGTTTTCCAAAATTGGCTGCTACAAAACATACCATATTGTATCTTTTAATAGCACAGAACTATTTAATCTAAGGTGGTTGGGAGCAACCACCGTTTATTGATTTCTAAGAGAGAAACGTATGAAAACTAGTTCAAATGCCACTGATGTTGTAAATGCTTGACTCCATGTAATTTACAAATGTGATCTGGTCAGATTCTCACCTACCTCCTTCTGAAAGAGAAGCTGAGGCAAAAAGCAGCTAATACCAGGATGGTGGTTACAGCCTCAGCTGGGAGGAGAGAGTCCAGTGTACCTCCTTCCTTCTGGGGCTGCTCTTTCTGAGAAGTAATGTCCCTGTAGGTCTGTCCATCCTTAAGTGTTTCAGATATTTTTTCCAAAGAATAAGGGCATTTTCTTACATGACCATATCATAACTATAAAAAGCTAAGATTATTTTTAAAGCTTTGTAGTTCTAGTTTCGGGGGTCTTGGGAGTTTACAGAAACATTAATACAAGTGAGCAAGTTATAATGTGAGTGCCACCACTGATGCTATAAGAGGAGGAAGCCACGGGAGTCCAAGTACAACCAATGGTCTCACCTAAGTTGTCCCAGCCTGTCATCTGATGTCATTGTGGGCAGGGCCTGCTTCTGATGCCCTCAGAGCCTTTGGTGACAGGCCTCCAAACTGTCTTCCTCTTACTCCTCAGTGATCACTTCCTCCTCTACCCGGGAGTACACAGTGACTGAGCCTGATCAGGATGGCGCTGCACCCTCACACACCCATGTTTACCAGTGGCGGCAGACTATCACCTTCCAGGAGTGTGTTCATGATGACTCCCGGCCAGCCCTGCCCAGCACCCAGCAGCTCTCCGTGGACAGTGTCTTTGTCCTATACAAACAGGATGAAAGGATCTTGCGCTATGCCCTTAGCAACTCCATCGGGCCTGTGAGGGGTAAGGTGGATGGGGTTCACAGTGGCATCCCCTATGTCCCGCTTGCACATGACTCTGTGGTCGTACTTGTCAAAATCCCTGCTTCTTGGATTTGGGATTTTGGTCTCTTATTCACAGTCTATAGAAGAAAATGATGGTTAGATATCTGGGTCATTGGTGGCTCTTGGCAAACAGACCTGTCTTTGTTCTTTCAAGCAAAGGCCTATTCATGGGGGTGTCTGGTCTAATATTCATGAGTTTTCAGGGCAGAAGACTAGTCTAATGAAGCTCCTCATAGAGCCAACCAGCCAGAGGTGACTTCAGACTCTAGTGAACACTTTTTTAAAAGCTCATTTTTCCTTTTAAGGGACCATATTAAAAAATGTTCATATTGTGGGATATGAAGTGATTAATTTCAACAGGTGTGTCCAGTGTGCAGCGATTATGTGAGAACAATGGGCAATGTCCATCCCCAAACACGCATCATTTCTCAGGCTTGAGAACGTTCAGGATCTTTGGAATCTGTTGTTGGCGTTAGTCACCCCACTATGCTCTAAGACATTAGCCCTCATTCCTCCCAGCCAACTGCACCCTCACACCTGCCCTCCCTCCTTCCCCACCTCAGGAAGCCACCATTATTGTTGATCTGTGAAATCAACATTTTTAGTTCTCATTTATAAGACTGGGCAGTATTTGTCCTGCTGGGTCTGACTCATTTCACCCACCATAATGATTTCCAGACTTTTTCATGTGGTCACATTCAAAGGGTACCATTTAATCTTATGGCTAAACAGGATTCTACAGGGTCTATGTATTAGTTACTATGGTAAAATATCAGGACCAGAATCAACTTATGAAAGAAAGAGTTAATTTTACATTAGGGTTCCAGAGGAGTAATCCATAGGGGGCTGGCTGGTCAGGGCAACAGGTGGCTGGAGCATGAAGCTGAGAGAGAGATCGCATCTTCAGCACAAACATGAAGCAGGAAGTTAGCTCGGGCTGTGAACTCTCACCCACCACTACATAACTTATTTCTTCCAGCAAAATTCTACTTCCCAAAGGCTCCACAATCTCCCCAAACATCACCATCAACTAGTGACAAGTGTTCAAATACATGAATCTATCGGGGACTTTTCTCATTTACACACACACACACACACACACACACACACACACACACACCTGGGTTTTGCTGTTGTTTTCTGGTCTGAGCCAGCCACAGAGGAGGCAGAGGAGTGGACTCTGTTTGGTGGTCCCACTGTAGCACAGCATACAAGGCTCTAGTCCCCATTGCTCTGCTTTCTTGTGGTAGTGACTTACTTCCTGTGGGGGGGCTGCTGAAATGATCTTCAACACTGTCTCTATCTTCACAGAGGGCTCCCCTGATGCACTCCAGAATCCATGCTACATCGGCACTCATGGATGTGACAGCAATGCAGCCTGTCAACCTGGCCCTGGAATACAGTTCACCTGCGAATGTTCCATTGGCTTCCGAGGAGATGGCCGAACCTGCCATGGTATTGCTTTTTTGGTTTGATGTGTGGGATGCTGGGACATTAGGCTGGGAGGAAGCATTAGGTTCTGTAAGCATGAAGTTGAGTGTATGACACAGGAATGAGTGTGCTGAATATGTGATAGGCACTGTGAAATGCGTACCAGGCCTAGATTATGTGTGTTACCCACTTGGTAATGCCAGGGGGTACGGTCCCCTCCATCATCAGTCCTAATGTCTTTCTCAGCAACAAAGCAAAATTCCTTGTTTTGTTTTTTTTTTTTTTTTTAACAAACTTATTTATTTGCCTTGGTGTTTGCCTGGAACTGGAACTACAGACAGTTGTAAGCTGCCATGTGGGTGCTGGGAATTGAACCCCGGTCCTCTGGAAGAGCAGTCAGTGTTCTTAACCGCTGAGCCATTTCTCCAGCCCCTCCTTGTTTTGTTTTAAAACAGGGTCTCCTTGAGAATCCCAGGATAGCCTCAAACTCAAGAACACCCAGCCTCTGCCTCCCAAGTAGTGGATAAAATTCTAGGTGTATAATGCCTACCTGTTTTGAACTATTTTTAAGTGTGTAGATCAGTGTTATTAAACGTATTCACACTGTTGTGAAGCTGTCACAATCACCCTTTGCTAGAACCCTTTTCATCTTGTACAACAGACTGTGTTTGTGTTTGTTTATTAGGCCACAGCTCCTAGTACCATGTGGCATGTTCTCATCATCCTCAACTCTTGTCTGCCATCATTTGATGTTATGTTTCTATGAATCTATTGGCTCTAGAACCTTACTTACATACATGGAACAACATGGCATTTATTCTTTCGTTACTGGCTTATTTGGCTCAAGAGTCAAGATTGTGTGTGCAAATCTCTTAAGATTTATCCATGTCATGGTATGTGTTACAGTGTCTCTTTTTCTTTGATGGTTGAACACTGTTTCTTTGTATTATGTGCTACATAATACTCTTTTCCCCTCTTCTATCCATTGAGATGAAGTGAGCACCTTTCTTCATAAGGCACAGGAAGCTATGCCTTATGGAACCTGCTGGCAGTACCTTGTGAGTGGACATACTGCTTCTGCCTTTTGAGTATGGCAGCCTAGGGTGTGATGAACAGGGCTCCTGCTTCCAGTTTGTGTTTTAATTTTTAGAGGGCTCTTCATGCTGTTTTCTTTTTTAAAAAAATATGTATTTATCTATTATGTATACAGTATACAGAAGAAGGCACCAGATCTCATTATAGATGGTTGTGAGCCACCATGTGGTTGTTGGGAATTGAACTCATGCCCTCTGGAGAACAATTAGTGCTCCTAACCTCTGAGCCATCTCTCCAGCCCCTCTTTACACTGTTTTCTATAGCAGCTACACATGGGTGTGTGTGTGTGTGTGTGTGTGTGTGTACCAAATACATATAGAGGCCAAGGGCATCTCAGGTGTCATTTGTTAGGACTCTGTCTACTTCTTTTGAAATGGGGTATCTTATTGGCCCGAAGCTCACTGATTACACAAGTCCCAGAGATTCCCATCTCTGCTTCCCCAGGGCTGAGGTTATCAGCATGGGCCTCGATGGCTTGCTTTGTGTGGGCTCTCAGGACCTCACTCTGGTCCTCATGCTGCCCTGACAACTATTTTGCTGACTACTTTGATTCCCCAGCTCCAGTTTTTCTATAACTTTGTTAGTACTTGCTGTTTCTATTGCTTTATTTAATAGTAACTGAGGCTCATTAATGTGAGCCAAGGTCATTAAAGCGAGCTCACTAAAATGAACCATTGAGCAACTCAAATCTCTCACTGGAATATCTGTAGTGCACCGCCTTTTGGCATCATTTTGCTTTATTATTTAAATTTTAATTTCAAAGACTTTCATGCATGCGGATAACTTGATGTTTGTTAGTAACTGAATTTTAATCTAATCTATTACCAAAGAACAGTTTGTCCCCTGCTAAAGGCAAGAGTGTCAGCCATTTAGCCAATGCCACCTAAGCCTGCACTGAAACACTCACTAATGCTAGATGTAGGCTCTCTGGTTAATGAGGGGTGTGCTCACAAGTATCCACCCAGCAAAATGAGCTGTTGTCTTCATCTTTGCAACATTAGGGCACAATCCCTGGAAAGCCAAATGCTTGGGGTTTGGGCCGGCCTGGAGTTCCATCTTGCTAGCAAGGGGTAGATCTGGTATGTAGATCCTGATGTAGAACACAGAGACATTTGCTTTGGAGAGACCCTTCCCTGCAGGATGCTTGCTCATGGTGCCCTGAAATACTGGCAAGCAGGGTTTTGTGCTTACGTATGGGTGACGTGATAATTTGAGTGACTTTGTTTATCTGCCACTATTCAGTTTGGTACTCACCTACCTGGCCAGTAGCATGGTAGAGGGGACACAGACCTGACCAGCCTGTGATTGTCAGTGGCCAGTTCTCCCCTGTCAGAAGTGGCTGTGTTGGCTCAGGACAGTTCCAAGCAGCACAATGCTATTTTATGTGAGCAGAACCCTGTCACGAAAGTAATAGTGGAGGACTATGTGGGGATGAGGGATTCTTTCAGGTCCCCATGCCTTCTCAGTCTGTATATAATGTCACCAGCCACCACCTACATATTGATGAGGCATGATTTAGTAGTTGCTTTTCTTGTTCGGTGACAAAATAACCGATAAAATGACAGGCAGGGAAGACATGTCAGGAGGAGCTTGAGGCAGCAGCTCACATGGGTGTCTGGAAACAGACAGATAAATTCTGGTTCTCATCTAGCTTTCTCCTTTTTATCCAGTCCAGGACCTCAGCTCATGGGGTGGTGCTGTGGACAGTTAGAATTAATTAATTCAGTCTAGAAACTTCCTTACACATATGCCTAAAGACTTGTCACCTGGGTGATTCTTGGTGCAGTCTAGCTGACCATCACTGTTATCTATCACATGTGGACATGTGCCTGCTGCTGCTTCTCGTGACCTTCTTCTCATGCTGCCCTTGGGTGTCTGAGCTTGTTTCAAGGAGTGCTCCTGTTAAGAGACACTCCCTAACTCATGCCCTCTGCAATTGTCCCTGGAGATCCTTGGCCAGCCTTGTTCAGGAAGATGGGTGACCATGCGTGCACTTGCTTTTGTCTTTGGTCGGTCATTATTCTGGAGTATTAGCCTGGCGGAATGTGGGGTGTCCTGAGTCAGGCTTCTTGTTGTTCTGAGTTACCAGAACAAGCTTCAGAGTTAATGCATCTGGACATGAGGCTTTTAATAGGAAATTGCATCAAGCATCTAGCTTTGTGAGTTGTTTTAACCTGGGAAGGCTGCAAAAGGGAGCTAGGTGAATCTCTGTGGTTCAAGTCTGTGGTGGGATATGATGATCCATGACATGCAAAGCAAAGCTGGTTTTTGGCTGTTGTCTCCCAGGGAGCCTCCCCAGGTAATCAGGAAGAGGTTTTCAGAGACCCTCAGAGCCCAGCGACTCCCCTAGCACAGGGGTTCTTCACATTGTAATCCAGAGCAGCAGTGCTGCTAAGCATCTCGGTGACTAATTCCTGAGTTTCTAGGAAGCATTCCACATACCTCCTCGAAGAGCCTCGCATTTATAAAAGAAGTAAAATTGCAGAAAATGTACCAAAGCTAGTTACTGTGCGGAAAAGTCAAAGGATTAATTTAGAACTGGTGAGACAGCTGATGCACAAATCTGACAAGTTCAAGTCTTAGAGCCAACACCAAAGGCTGTACATGGAGGCGCACACCCGTAAGCCCAACCCTCCTATGGCAAGATGGGAGGGAGGAAGAGCTAGGCCGGAGTACAGACATAGCAGGGGCAGTCCAGAGACCCTGTTCCAACTGACTCCGCCAAAGTTGTCCTCTGAACTCTACATGCATGCAGTGGCATGTGTGCACCCTCATTCATACACAACTGACTCCCCCAAAGTTGTCCTCTGAACCCTACATGCATGCAGTGGCATGTGTGCACCCTCATTCATACACAACTGACTCCCCCAAAGTTGTCCTCTGAACCCTACATGCATTCAGTGGCATGTGTGCACCCTCATTCATACACAACTGACTCCCCCAAAGTTGTCCTCTGAACTCTACATGCATGCAGTGGCATGTGTGCACCCTCATTCATACACAACTGACTCCCCCAAAGTTGTCCTCTGAACCCTACATGCATGCAGTGGCATGTGTGCACCCTCATTCATACACAACTGACTCCCCCAAAGTTGTCCTCTGAACTCTACATGCATGCAGTGGCATGTGTGCACCCTCATTCATACACAACTGACTCCCCCAAAGTTGTCCTCTGAACTCTACATGCATGCAGTGGCATGTGTGCACCCTCATTCATACACACCTACTGCACAGCAACAATAATTTTAGAAAGTAACCCCAGGCTGAGTGTGTGGAACAAACCTGTGATCCCAGCACCCAGTAGTGGAAGCAAGAGAGCTGTGAGTTTGAGGCCAGCCTGGGCTACATGAAGATGCTTGGTTTCAAAAGAACAACAAAAGCTTTTTAAAAAATAAAAATGAATAACCCATGATTTTCCTATTGAGCTAAAAGGCGTTCGCCTCTTTTCAGAGAGAAAGTTGATCAGCTGTTAGAAAATCCTCTTTAAGCTGATGTTGTGGGGTGCTGTGATAGACAGTTGCCATAGTTACCATGTTACTATTTCCATTAAAGAAAGGGTTAAGGATTTGGATTCCATTAACAGAAGAGATTTAAATCACACATGAAGAAAAATTTACAAACTGCAAAGACTGTGGGATCTTAGTGGCGATATTGGGAGGACCTTGTCCCCAAAGAAACAGTGGTGTGTAGCCTGGCTTATCCTTCCAGACCTGCTAATGTGTATTCCCTGAACCCACTGTGGCCAGGTCCTGGTGGCCTGCAGTGGCCTCTCCAGCTCTTGCACAACATCTCTTCCCTCTCTGTAAACGTTCCCAGCAAGAAGGGGCTTGCTTGGACAAGTTTCCTTTGTGACTTGGCCCTGCTTTTAGATAGAAAACTGCTGTTCTGTGCTGGTGCTCTGTGAGTCCCAGCCTTCAGAATGCAGCCCAGCCATAGGGGTCCAGCCACCTGCTGAGAGTTCTGGGAGCCACAGGGAACACAGGTGTGGGAGCAGCTGGCAGATGGGCTTATGTGACCCACCCCCGCCCCCATCTCAATTCCAGTTTCAGCACACGCCATTCTCTACCCCTTCAGCTGTTCTTAGCCAAGTCCACTTGTCTGAGATCCTGAATCTTAATACACACACACACACACACACACTTTTTTTTAAAACTTATTTATTCATGTAATTATTTTTCTTGGTGTTTGCCTAGAACTGGAACTACAGACAGTTGTGAGCTGCCATGTGGGTTCTGGGAATTGAACTCTGGTCCTCTGGAAGAGAAGTCAGTGCTCTTAACCGCCGAGCCATCTCTCCAGCGCCCCCAACACACACTTTTTAAAAAGTTGAATAGCATCAGTTTTATGAAGGTATAGGGCAAACTACAGAGCTAATATTGCAAAATGCTTGTTTGTTTTATGCATATCCAGTAAGTCAGCAGAGGGGTTGTGTGTGTGTGTGTGTGTGTGTGTGTGTGTGTTTTAATGAAAAAGGTAAGGTACCAGGTCAACTGTCCGTTGAAAGTGGTCCTAGACTGTTTTGCTTTCTGGGTAGGAACAGTTCACATTAGGGAACTTGAAAAGGAAGAGCGTTGACTAGTCGCAGCCATTACAAAGCCCTTTGCACACTTATCTGAGGAAAGACTACAGACCCTCTGAGTACGGGGTCAGTACAAGAAGTACCTTATGTGACTACGTGTCACATCTTACTAATAGTGTAATGAGGGATCAGCACTGTTTTTTTATCCAGGCCAATTAAACATTGGTAGTCACAGATGACCTCCAAAATCTAGTGACCATTCCCAAAATGCACTAGGGTTATAGAAGAGACAAATATGATTATAATCATGCTACATATCTTGAATATGCTCTCTTGGCCCATATCTATTTTCTCTAATTTCCAAAAGAATGCACCAATGAGTATTATTATATTTACTTACTAATAGGAAAACTGAGGCTGCGTAGTTAACCTGCTCAAACAACACAAGTCAGTAATAAAAGAAGGCAGGATTTGAACCTAGTACCATTCAACAATAAGCATAAGTTTTTGCTTCTCATTACCCATGTTACCATGGTTACTGGCTGCAGTGCTGTCACATGAAAGGCCACCGTTCTGCCACTAAAATGATGTAATAACTTACCTCTGAGTTCATTAAATCCTAAGTAACATTCAAAAGTTCTCAACTGGCTAATAAAGTTGTCTTTCCTTCCTTTATAATCATAACTGTAGAAAGGTAGTTTATTTTAAAGATTTACTTACTTATAATACTCTGGGAACCAAATGTGGATGGATCCTCTGCAGCAGCAGTCCTCTGTATCTTCCAATCCAGTGTGAGTGACTTGTTTGGATGGGTGTCCCTTTGATTACTCACTCTGAAGGAAGCACACACTACTTAAAAAAAAAAAAAAAAAAAACTGAGGGGTATACTCTGTTATGTAAAGGGCAAAACCCAATCTATTTCATATTACTTTGGGCTTGTAGAAAAATAGATCTCGTCTCTGGGGGACATGTTTTTTATCTGATTATTGTTTTATGAAGTTTAAAAGTCTGCATTTTTATTAACAATCTGCTGCAGATATTGATGAATGTTCAGAGCATCCCTCTCGGTGTGGGAACCATGCTATCTGCAACAACTACCCAGGAGCCTACCGTTGTGAATGTGTGGCGGGCTATCACTTTTCAGACGGGGGAATATGTGTGGGTAAGTTCTGCAAGAAATTTTCCTGGGATGACTACCTTTGTGGGAAAGGCGTGATTCTGGGTTTTGATCCTAGTGGCGAAGAGGAAGTTTCTGAGGTTAGAAAGGGGTGGATTGCAGGGGAGATGAGAAGCCCTCCCCTCTACCTGCTTAGATGGTCACAGCTGCCAGGAACAAGCGTGTTTTTACAACGTATACACTAGTGTATGCTAACAGTGCTTTGGTTCATCCGCTATAAGCTTTCTGTTACACTGGCTTCTTATAAATGTGTTTGGCCCATTAGCATACATCTAATGGCTATTGAAGCCTTGGCATTCCATGTCATTAGCAGCCATGGAATTCATGACGAAGCACCTTTATGTTCTTAGCTAGTTTAGATTAAATTCTGCCTGAGTTACATCAGAAAGGAAATTCCACTTGGCACTATTCCATTTATAGTCCTAATTTAGTAAGCCACAAGCTGAAGCATAGCTTTTTAGACTTACTAAAGTGCATTGGTTTTATTAATTCATTAAGCTACTTATGTCCTTTATTTGATGTTGATAATGAGATGCTGGGCCGGTCATGAAGAACAAAATTTCTGAAATGTTACCTCCCACTTCTCATTGGCATAATACATCCAAGGTATTTTTACTTTTTTGAGACACAGAGTATCATGTATCTTAGGCTGGCCTCAAATTCACGGTCAAGTATGACCTTGATTGAATTTCTTACCCTCTCATCTCTACCCTCCAGAATGCTGGGATTGTAGACATGCACCACCATGTCTACATGTGAGGTACATAGCCTCATGCATGCCCAGCAAGTACTCACCCTACATTTATCCCAGCCCAAGTTCCCAGAATTGAAACTCAAAGCTTCATGGAGATTACCAGGTCTATAGGCTAATGTGCTGAGTGGGACATATGTGTTTGAGTTAAAATAGAAATCAACTGTACAGTCATTGTCCTGTCCCCATGTGCTCTTTGGCTGTTTACTGTGACCAACCAATATGTGTTCCCTTTGCTCCATCTCAGCTCGGGTGAGGAGCCAAGATCTGGATGAGGTGGTGTCTGTAGGGAGGGAGAGAACAGACAGTTCTCATGATTTGAGTGTGACCCAAACATCTGTGCACCCAGGGGGCCAGCCCTCAGCACAGAACTGAGATTTTAAATTTGTTATGTTGAAACTTTTTTTCATCCTAGCACAGAATGTCAGTTTTCTCGGCCTGACTTTTCCCTATGACTTTTGAGCATAAAGAGGTTCTAAAGTTTGCTTTTAATGTAACACCATTGACATCCCTGGTTGGCTCAGTATGAGTGGTGGACTGGGAAGAGTTAGATCTCACTGAAGTCTAACCTGGTGTCTGTGGAGGAGGTAGATTGGCCTGGATGTGCCCATTCCCTAAGGCCACACTTGAGAGCAGAGCAGAGTACAAGAGAGAGGCTATGATCAATGTCTTTAAACATCAGTTCTCAGCAAGACTCTTAACCTCTCAAGTCTTAGCTCTTCATCTTCAAAATGAGGTAGTTGGACATGATCACCTCCTACAGCCTGTAGAGCCCTTGGATGGAGGTGCCTCAGGGAGCTGCCTGGGACAGTGTGGAGGGCCACAGGCCAGTCCTTGTCCTCTCTCCTATACCCAGCCTTCCATTTGTCTATACATTAAGTTCTGCATAAGCTATTTGAATAATGGATTTCATTGCTCAAAAATAGGCCAGGCCTGGGGGTGCAGATCTTTTATTTCAGCTACTTGCTTGGCCTACAGAGTAAATTGTAGGACACCCTGGGCTAGAGAAGTAGCACATTTGTAGAACATTTCAGGGCCACGAAACCCTAAGTACAATGGTATGGAACAAGGTGACTAAAAGGGATAGTATGATCTGGACCTAAGAAGCATCCAGACACAGTCCCCTTCTCAGAGCCCCATGTAGTCAAATCACCGATGTGCAGAGGGCTTCGGAGGGTGCCTGCCTGCTTTAAGACTTTCTTTCAAAGATAATATGTTCATTTCCTTGTTTTTAAGCTGCAGGGGACCAGCGACCCATCAACTACTGTGAAACTGGTCTCCACGACTGTGATATCCCCCAGCGGGCCCAGTGCATCTATATGGGCGGCTCCTCCTACACCTGTTCCTGTCTACCTGGATTCTCTGGGGATGGCAGAGCCTGCCACGGTAAGTAGTGGCTCTGAAGAGTGGCTTAGGTGGTACTTACTGTGTGTGCCATCAACACTCCTTAGATGTAAGGAGGATGTGTTCTTTTTGCTCTGTTGGGCAAGAGCCTTTTCTATCTTGTCAGCATTTCTTTGGAGAGTTGTTCATCTCATTTACGACCTATGTAGCTTCCCCTGACCCCAAGGGTTGTTTCATTAGGCAGAAGTTAGATAGCTGCTCTTGGCCAGGAACTAAGGCTTGTTTATTTTTTGAAAATACAAAAAAAAAAAAAAAAAAATCCTTGCTTTCATAGAGCTTAACATCCATCTTCATATGTGACCCATTAAAACTACATATAAACCCATGCTCTTTCAGGCACAAGAAGTGAAGTTTTCATTCTGGCTCAGAGAAGAAATGACATCACAGAATCTTTCCAGGCTTGGGATCAGCCCACAGTTAGCTGTCAGGAGACTGGTAATAGGGATTGACAGAGTAACTCAGGGCTCTTGGTCTGTAAAGTTATGCAACATTATACCAAACTTAAGTTTAACAAAGATTCAGAGATACGGTCTCTCGGTTGTTGATGATGTAATTTTCTCTTGGCTCATGCTTACAATGAAGAGGGAGCATCTGACAGTGCAAATGTTTCCCTTTTGTGAACTGTTTCCTTAAAACATTATTGTCACATGAAACACATTTGTAAATGTACTAGATAGAAGCCAGAGTGTGAATGTCTTAAAAGTTAATTTTTAGTGAGTTTAAAGTCCCCTGGACTCGAATTAAAATCAGATCCACATAGATTTGAGTACATGGATTAAATTATTGTATCAACCACAAATTCTGGAAGCAATCTCATGGTCTCTGGGCCTGTGGCTGTTTTACAGACGTGGATGAATGCCAACCCAGCCGATGTCACCCTGATGCCTTCTGCTACAATACACCAGGATCCTTCACATGCCAGTGCAAGCCTGGCTATCAGGGGGATGGCTTCCGGTGTGTGCCTGGAGGTGAGATGGCATGTTAGAAGTTGATGTTTATAAGATTTGATGGTTTGGGGGAAAGGGGGATGTGAGGGAGTGGTCCATGGAAAGTTCTTAGGGTTCTGCAAGTGGACCACAGGCTTTAGTGTGGAAACACACAGGGTACAACTTCAGAGGATACCTCATAGGGACCAAAGCCATGCTAGAATTGTGGAATGCACTGGTTTCTAGGTACTGGAGCCAGCCTTACAGGCTAAAAACTGGGCATTGGGCTAGTTTTGCCTGGGAACACTAGAGAAACAGAAAATAGACTCAAGAGAATGTATGTGTATACATATGTATATGTACACATGTGCATATACTATTATAAGAAATTGAGTCATGCCATTATGAAGTATGTCAAACCCTAGCATCTGTTTTCAGTAAGCAGGGAACCCCAAAAAGCCAGTAGCTGGCTAAAATGCTGAGACCATAGAACCAGGAAATCTTTTATAGAGTTCCAGTCCAGAGGCTTAATAGCCTTGTGACCTAGAAAAGGCTTGTTTGCTCTGATTTAAAACACAGGAGACAAATGATTTCTAATTTGGAGACTATCAGACAGAAACAATCTCTCTCTCTCTCTCTCTCTCTCTCTCTCTCTCTCTCTCTCTCTCTCCCTGTCTCTCTGTCTGTCTGTCTGTCTGTCTTAATAGAGACTCAGTATGTAGCTCTGGATAGCCTGGAGCTCTCTGTGTACACTAGGTTGGCCTTGAGTTCACAAGAAATCCTCCTGCCTCTGCCTCCAGTGTGCTGTGCCACCATGTCTAGACAAGAGTTCTCTTTTATTCAGAGGAGGAGCAGTTTTGTCTGTGTTCTGTCAGGGCCTTTATATGACTGAACAGGCCAGGGAGAACAATCTGCTCAGTATGTCATCTGAAACACCCAGGATGATGTGACCAAATATCTGGGCATCTTGTGGCCAAGTCACATTGACATAAAATCAGTAGAAGTCCAAGAGTGTTAGGGAATAGAACATATGAGGAGGAGATGGGACGAAGGGCCCAAATGGGAAAAGGTATAACGAAATCCTTCATGGAATGTTCTATATCACCTGTCACCTAATCTGAGTGTGCAGCTTTTGGATATTGCTTACTTGAGACTTGAGTGGATCTTCCCTGGCATGTAGGCACTCAGAAGCCCCAATCCAGGCCTGAATGAGACTGGGAACTGGTAAGGCTCTCAGGAGATGCTGTTGAACAGATGTTTAACAGATGCTATTGGTTCCTGGCTGTACAGAACCTTCTAGGCATCTAGGCATGCACAACGCTTGTGCTTGTCAGTTTTCAGTTGTGGGAACAAAATACCTCAATCAACTTGAAGAACGAAAGTTTAGTTTTGGTTCATGATTTCAGACCATTGTCAGTTGGTGTTGTTGCTTTGGACTGGGGTGAAGCAGAACCTCATGGTGGGGAGTATGGAGCAAAGCCTAGTACCTCACTGACAGCTAAGAAACAGAAAGAGAGGTGGAGGGCTGTGAGTTGCCTCAGCAGGTAAAGGTGCTTGCTGCCCCACAAGACATGTGGTGGGAAGAGAGAGTTGACTTTCAGAAGTTGTCTTTTGCCTTCCACATGTGCTGTCTTACATGTGTGCGCCTGAACACACACACACACACACACACACACACACACACACACACACACACACACACACACACACACACAGAGCAAGTGTTTCTAAAACTTGAAAAGGTAAGCCAGGTAGTGATGGTGCATGCCTTAAACCCAGCCCTTGGGAGGCAAAGACAGGTGGTTCTGTGACTTGTGGCCATCCTGGTCTACAGCAAAATAGCCAAGGCTACACAGAGAAATGAGAGAGAGAGAGAGAGAGAGAGAGAGAGAGAGAGAGAGAGAGAGAGAGAGAGAGAGAGAATTGAAAGCAATTGCTGCCAAAGGAGGAGAAGAGGGCCACCTTCTGTTTCTGGAATTATGAGTGGCCGCTGCTGCTCTGCCCACAGATTTTGTTGTGCGGGATACATAGGGAAGTGGTCCTTGAGTTGAGTGAGGCATTTCAGTTGCTGTTAAAACACCCAGCACCTGTTATTTCTGTGGGCTGGTTTCACATCTCTAGTTCAAAGAGAAACAGATGTCTGAATGTTTGTTTCAATATTTTTAAAAATCTGACTCCTTGCCCTGTCTTTAAGGCTGTGTTTACTAAACAGAAACAGGTAGATCAGTAGTCTGAGATGTGACCATTAATAAGAACTATTTGCTAAAATTGTTTATGTATTATTCTTAGAAGAAATCCAGTATCTGGTTATATAACCAAGAGGACATGTACTAGAAATGTACAAGAATGTTTATGTATCATTTATGATCAACAAGCAATCTGAATATCGAGCAATGAGAAGAATAGATAGATTAAACTGTACTATGAAATAACAGGGAGCAGGTAAACAAATGGACTGGAACAATGGATAACTCTCAAAGCATAATGTTAACAAAAATTGTAAAAGGTTTTATATATATATATATATACACACACACACACATAAATATGCATATATACAATATATGTGAGAGACTGATCCTGTTTATATAAAATAAGAATCAGTGTGAAAATAAATGTGTATGTGTATATGGAAATGAGGAACAGTAAACTCAGAACAGAAGTTGCCTCGCTAGTGAGAGAGGAAATTCAGGTATGGATATGTTATGTGGAGTGTTATATTCTTCTTAGACTGCTGTAATGTGACTTGATAAGCAGCAGAAGTTCATTTCCCATAGTTCTAGGGTAGGCAAGATCCTTATGGGAAATTCACTTCAATGAAGGTTTATTTGCGTTTGGGTTGCCAGGTGTATTAGTTGCTTTTCTTGTTCTGTGACCAAACTTAAGGAAGAAGGTTTGTTTTGGTTTCCAGCTTACGGTTTGTCTCTGGTCAGTGGTGATGTGCAGCTTCATGGTGGTACCCATGGCAGAGGGAAATGAGTCACCTCATAGTGGCTAAGAAACAAGAAGAGGGGGGTGGTGCTGGCATTCCTGCATTTCTGTCAGTGATCTACTCTCTCCATCCTACTTCCTAAAGTTTCCACCCCCTACAAATGCCCATTTTCCTCTTCTTCCTCCTTCACCCTCTTCTCCATTGGGGATTGAGGCTGAGATCTCACATGTACTAGGCAAGCGCTCTACCGGCCCTCTATACCTCCAGCCTTCTTCTTTACAACAAAACAAAACAAATAAGCCTTTTTACTTATTTACAAATAAGTAAAATACACTTACTCATTTTCATCAGTGTAGAGATCAGAGGAGAACTTGTGGAGGTCCGTTCTCTTCTTCCACCATGTGGGTTTCAGGAGTCAGACTCCGATCATCAGGCTTGGTGACAAACACCTTTTCATGCGGAGTCACCTCACTATCTCCAGACTGATTTTGTGTATTGATTAGTTTCTGAGACACAGTCTGGCTAACATACCTAGGCTGGTATTGAACTCATCCTGTAGCGCAGGCAGACTTTGAAT